>PNEQ01065085.1:0-31901 GCA_003012365.1 Medauroidea extradentata
TTTAATACAGGTCCCAGGGAGCTCCTAGGGATGTCCCAGGGATGTGTTTAATACAGGTCCCAGGGAGCTCCTAGGGATGTCCTGGGGATGCATTTAATGCAGATCCCAGAGAGCTCCTGAGGATGTCTTGGGGATGTGTTTATTACAGATCCCAGGGAACTCCTAGGGATGTCCCAGGGATGTGTATGCCAGACATCCTAGGGATGTCCGTAGTTAGTACTTTTCCATGAACTTTTCCTACATAAAAAGGACTTGAAATGAACTTCCCTAGGATGTCCTAGGGACGACAGTTCCCACATCCTACGGACATCCTCAGGATGTCTGTATGCTGGTAGGGGGGTGTAGTGTACTCAAGATTTGGTTGGCGGCACTGTGATCAACCAGGCCGTTTGCAAATCAGTATAGTGGGAACTTCCACCACAGCAACTGGTGACTTGGAGCAACCTGACTGTCTATGCCGAGTTATGGGCTGGTGGACTCTGTATGTTGTGTGACACCTGCCGGGGATTCCATTCCGGTACTCAACACTAATCAAGCTAACTATTTGATGTCACGGCTCATGTGAGGTCGCTCACGAACCAAGCAGTTCAATATGGTAACGGAAAAGAATAAAAGTACATCATGCACATCGAAGGATACAGAAAAAAAGCCTAAATACAATAATATTACACTTCACCTGCACGTATTGTAGCATTTGTGAAGCTAGGCACATTTTCTTTTAGCACACTACCAATATAAAAAGTATTTCCCACATGCACATGACCAATTTACACATTAGGCCCTACCATAGGGCCCTACACATGTGAGTAAATAACCGTTTTTTTTTTTATTTCTTGCCAATTATCATAAAAACTATGTTCTTTTACACTTCACATACCTAAGAACTGACAACAATATAGGTTATATTACTGAGATGCACATTTCCTTGGTACAAAATTCCTTTTTCTGTTTTTATATGGCTTGCCAGCAATTTGCAAAGATTTATTTTTGTTGTCCTTCCATTCTGATTTCTGTATCTTTCTTCTACACCCTCTATTTAACTGTTTACAGTACCTGCTACCATAGCTGTTCACCTACCAGGCATTTATAGAGACCGCCATACAAGCTACTATAACGGCTGCTATACATACTGGTCAGGCATATTGCTATTACACTATGCTAGCTACTAGCATCACTGGAGAGAAGCAATGTTGATGCGCGTGCAAATGGCCGACACTCTAGCAACTCCAACTGAACATGTTATTTTTTGAGGGAAACAAATGATATGGAATGGTATTTTTATGCGGAATGAAACTCTGTGGCCGTATCAATAATGGCGTGCACATATAAATTCTGCATTGTCGATAATAAAGCAATAAATATACCGTAATTTTCAATACACGAGAGACGATTGTATGGTAATTAAAATAATGAACTCTCGAGTGAGTTGTGTCTGGTGGTCTAGATGTAGCATGCATGCTCCACAGTGAAAAAATATTTTCGGTTTGGGGTTCAAATCCCAGCCAGTCCAGAAACTTTTTTCTAACTTACTTATCCAATCTGTTTCTATTTCACACTAACTTACGTGTTTGTCAAAGGTATTTTATTTCTAACACACCTATGTATTAATACAATATCAGTAAATTATTTTTATGGCCAAGCAATGCGAACCTGAATCATCTGTCAGTTGCTGTCAGTGACATAAACAACCACAAACTGTATTTTAAACTATTATTTTATTTTAATAGCTGGCAATTTGTGTTATGATGTAACAGAAGCTGGCGTGACATGTTTGGTAGGTGTACATAGCACAGACCTATACTGATAGCACACTATTTTACATAATTTTCTATACACACATACCACGCACATTTTAACAATTCGTAGTTTCTTGTTAAAAAGATATATATTACTTCCGTATCATATTTATTTACTTCAAATGTACTAAAATGATAAATGTGAAAGAAATAAAAAACTAAAGAAAAATGGTAACTGTTTATTGGGCCATAATTATGCCTACAAAACATTTCTTAAAGAAGAATATACAATTTGCACACAAAAGTTAATAAACAAAAAATAAAAAATTTAAAGATACTGCAGAATGACACGGGGTGCTAGGGGGGGGGGGGAACGTATAGATGACAATGACACTGACTCGGTAGGTGAATTGGACGGGGTATGGGTGACAAAGTTAAGGGAATGGACAGGCTAGCAGGGAGAGCTGAGATGAGATGGATAGTGGGGATGATCCCAAGGTCGACAGGCCGATGACCACAGGGTAGACTACGTACCAGTGGATTGTTGCACCCTCAAACGACGGATCTTCTGGGATTTGTTAGGGCCAGTCTCCACGTCACAACGCACTCAAATGTACACTATGCGTCACTAGGGACGGGGTGAGCAAACACTATTAAATGAAATACATGAATAGTTTCCGTAGTTTACTCACCATAAGTAATAGACTGGTATCCGCGGAAGACCAATGCCAGTTAAGCGGGCCTGGAGCACAAACCTCTTCAGTAGGTTACGTGAGCAAAAACAGCACTAGGCTGGCGGTGTACTTAATGTGCGTAATT
Source organism: Medauroidea extradentata (assembly GCA_003012365.1). Lineage (NCBI taxonomy): Eukaryota > Metazoa > Arthropoda > Insecta > Phasmatodea > Phasmatidae > Medauroidea > Medauroidea extradentata. The sequence continues at coordinate 2,556 of PNEQ01065085.1, forward strand.
AAGCCCCTGGGCTGTGACGCGTCGCTCTGCTGCTGCCCCACGATGGGCGTACAAAATGTGACGCGGCCGAATCACCTACTTCTTGTCCCACGATGGGCGACCAAAATGTGACAGGTCACATTTTAGGCAGACAAAAATGTAGCAAGTCGCACTGCTCCACGTCCACGACTAGCTCAGCGACATCAACACAACAGGGAGTGGGTTCTCCCAACGTAGCACGAGACAAGGAATAAATTGGCAGAACTTTCACAAAAGGTTTTGGGGTTTATTACTTGAAATTACGTTCCAGATTTATGCATTGCTTGAACTCCGACTGCAGGGAGGCACACTCTTGAGCAAACGAAAAAAAAAAAAATTTTCAATTTTACGAACTATATGCTGGTGATCACCGAATCTATCAGTTTCTCTTAACCAGAAACAAAAAGCCCCAACTTCACAAATCACCCAAACAACAAAAAGAAAATTCAATACTAAAATCGCAGAACCACCTGCTCACGGCACTTCCGGATGACCGTCTCTGCCGCCATCTTGAACCAGGCCTCTGCGGCCAACAACAAACAACCGTCTTGGGCTACATCTCGCCAACGACTGTTTCCGCCTTCGCGCGCAAACTACCCACGTTGCCCGTCAGTGGTGCCGCCCCGCGGCCATTACAGGAAACAACTTAAAATATTACGTTTTTACATAACTAAAGAACATTTTAAATTCGTGATATCTCCACTTCATTACAAAGATTAACATTTTAGTTTCCAAATCAACCATATACAAATATATTTATTATTCACCTTGTTGCTAGGTGAAAGAAACATTAAATTTAAATTTGACGTGGCCAATCAGCAACAGCCTGTGCTCTTATTGGTTGCAACCAAATATGGCGGCAAATCCTTAACGTTCTTGTTCATAGGTCGGTTTTGCACTGAAATATAGTAACTTTTCTTGGAAACACTAAATTTAGATTGATATCTCTGTCCTTGTCACAGTCCAAGCCTTAACAATGAACACACAACTTCGTTAAATTCAAATGCAAACAATTTAAGCAAAAAATACATATTGAAACCTACTGGATATAAACAGAATCATTTAAATTTCAAATAAAATGAACATAAATAAGCAAAATGTTATCCTTTCTGTTAAATGAGTAATTTCTAATTACCAAAATAAATGTCATGTTAAGAAGAATTAGTTCACAGTTACTCAAATTGATTATCTTAAATACAAATTAATTTCCACTGAAGTGCTGGCATTTAACAAATAATGTTCTTAATAAACTGTTCTTAACAAAACTCTCAGACACCATTGTTAGAATGACCATGAGGCCTACATTATAAATAACATATAAAATTGAAACTACATATTGTAAAATAAACATGTAAAAATTAATCTGGGGTCAGGGCCTGGGCACGCTACAGGGCGCAACGGTCGGCAGGGGGATAGGAGCCCCGGGTCAAAAACAACACGAACGGTTCCGGTACTTAAGATCTAAACTATTGAAACTAAAAATGACTTATGCAAAACTGGTGAAAGACCCAGGGTAGACGAGACATCTATCTCCTCCGCGCGTCAGGTTCCGACTAACTAACATGGCGTTGGCGTCACCAAGCCAGCTCCGCGAGCGGGGCTGACTTCGCACGGTGCAAAGTAGTTCCATAAAAAACCACTAAATAGAACAAAGTTACACAAGACACAATACAAAATGGACACTGGACAAATAGTAAAAACACATTAAAAACATTATTGGTATTTTGAAATGTCTTATCTTGGATTATTGTTTCCTCTTACTCCATGTTCAAGAGGAAGGATACAAAGACATTGAATAGCTGATGCAACACTAACGTAATGGAATAATAATGGTGATTAAAATTTAAAGACAAATATTACAAAGCTAGGTGGGAGCCAAGTCCTAGACAACTGATTTATAGCGGGCAAGCAGCACCTTATATACCCACCCAAGGAGGTTGGAAGTCCCATTAGGCTTGTGGTTTCAAAATGGCCGCTCGGTTGCTCAAGCTGTCACTCTCTCTGTTGAACCAAAACATACTAAAATAATTCTACCTCATAAATACAAAATACTCATTACGAAATAACACTATTTAAATAATTCTCATTAGTAAAATACAATTTATATTGAAAACATTTTTCCGCGTTTGCTTTGAATAAAGTTCATAAAGTCTTTGCGTGGAGTTGGCGTCATGGTTGTATTTGTAAACAAACTTTCATGTGATGCATTCTGGAATTAACTTAAGTTCACTCTTTACACAATATTATCTAAACATGAGTTCTTAACAGAATGTCATTACATGAAAGAAATAACAAAGTGTGAACACGTGTTCTTGGGAACGCTTAACCTGTAACTATTCACAAACGCACGTGTATTTCAGAAGGGAGGCGAGCTTTAGAGGTTATCTGTATGACGCTGTGGCAATATGTCAATAGGGAAGTACCTATTATTTAAATTAATTTTTGTTTAAAAGTATGATTAATTTAATGAATAACAGTACACCACCCTCTTTATTTGCGTCTGTACAACCTGTGACAAACGTTAAAAAAAGTGTGTGTTTATTTTAGCTCAGTAAAAACGAGTGCTGCCATGTTGATGTCCCTGTGATGTCATTGGACTTGTTATTGCAAGTCTGTTTATTCTTAACTCTACTGCTACTTATGTTAGTTCGTGAAATTACCTTAAATCCAGTTGTTTGTGGAAAGAACGGGTATGGATAAGTGCCTACAGCAGTTCCTTTGTACAACAATACAATTAATTATATTTGGTTTTGTTATAAGTCAGTATCTGGTTTTAAATTAAAATTACTGTCTCTCTGGTGCTAAAGTCATCAAGTAAATAACGACGCCGATTGTTTGTCAAGACACAGGGTTAGCTGGAGCCCTTTTCGATGCACAAGAGTGAGACAAAGAACGTCTAACCTGGAGGTTGTTCGACACCAAAACATTAAGTATTCTTTTGATTTCTTATGTCAGGGTTATTGTTAAAAGACAAATAATCACTGTTGGTCTGAAATTATTAAAAATGGATAAAATAAGAGAAATAGTAATTTGAACAATTGTTGTAACTGCCTTAAAAGTTAATTTTTTATTATTATTTTCTTTTACAAAAACATTTGCAGTAATTTGTTAAATTTTTAAACTAAATCATTGCACCTGTTCACTAAACCAAACTGATTACTTTATTATTTTTAAATGAACAGAAAAAATTAGATCTACTCACAATATTTTCTATCACCAATAATCCATTTTATTCTGATTATTAGTAACTTACAGTTTATTTCAGGCAGCTATTTGTTTAGTTTTAACCTTACGAAGGTTTAGTAGAAGTGGAAATGGGTCCTGTAAAAGGACTACATAAACTAAAATATCCCAGTAATTAGATTATCTAGTTTTATAATGCCTCTCGCAGATGAAAAGTGAGTGTTCTATAAGCTCTACCAACACCAACCCCCTCCCTTTATGTTGTGTCTTTATGTGTCGAGTTACGACCTTTATTTCATAGCTGTTATGTCAGATTTACTTCCGTGGGGAAGAAATTGGTACGGGATTTGAATGTAGCCTGTCGCAGGTCACTTGGTGAACACCCCAATGTTTGTTTTTTTTAATAATATGGATAGATATTTTGAATTTAGTTTTAGTAGGGACCTGCGACAGACGATAGCAGAAGTTTTGACTCTCAACACCTCTCACTATGGGTGTCGTAGCTTGGCCCAGGCCCAGACTAATTTTACATGTTTTAATTTACAGATTGTTTGTTTCATATTTAGTTGTCACTTATAATGTAGGCCCTCATGGTCATTCAAACAATGGTGTCTGTGAGTTTGTTAAGAACTACCTGTATTTGTAATTTTATTTGTTAAAAGCCAACACGTCAAAGGAAATTTATTTGTATTTAAAGTAGTCAATTTAAGTAACTGTGAACTAATTCTGCTTAAAATTAGTAACGTTTAATTTGGTAATTTGGAATTGCTCATTTAACAGTAACAATAACAGTTTGCGTAATAATGTTAATATTTATTTAAAATTTAAATGATTCTATTTATATGTAGTAAATTTTCAATATGTACTTTTGCTGAAATTGTTTGCATTCAAATTTAACAAAATTATATTTATTCATTATTAAAGCTTGGAGTGTGAAAAGGACAGATATATCAATCTAAATTTACAGTTTGCAGGAAAAGTTGCTTTATTTCAGTGACAAACCGGCCTATAACTATGATCGTTAAGAATTTGCCACCATATTTGGTTGCAACCAATAAAATCACAGACTGTTGCTGATTGGCAGCATACATTTTAAATTTAATGTTTCTTTCACCTGGTAACAAAGTTAATGCTTATATATTTGTATATACAGTAGAACCCTGTTATAACGTTTCTCAAGGGACCCAAAAAATGTTTACATTATAAATGGGAAAACATTATAAGAGGGTAATTTCCTATTACAAAACAGTTTTAGGGACCAAATGAAGGCAGCATTATAACCAGGAAAACGTTATAAGTGGGAACACTATAAGAGGGTTCTACTGTAATTGGTTTGGAAACTAAAATGTTAAAGTTTATAAATATGTGGAAATATTACAAGTTTAAAATGTTCTTTTAAATAAGAAAAATGTAATATTTTAAAAGTTGATTCCTGTAATGAACGCGGGGCGGCACCACTGACGGGCAACGCTGGTAGCTTGTGCACAAAGCGCATTTTTGGTGGTGTACAAGATGGCGTGAGAGATGGTTGTGTGTGAGTTATGGGAGGATGGAGGCAAAAGATAGGGTTCTGTTGGTAAAATGTCATGAACGGGTGGTTCTGCGCCATTAGTAGGTCAAGACTTTTATTTATTTAAATTAGTTTGAAGTTATCTGTGAAGCTGGAGCTAAATTTTCGGTGATCACTGGTCTATAGACTTTGTTGGAATGTAAACTTTTTTTTTTTTTTTGGTTTGCACAAAGGGTGCCTCCCGGCAGTTGAAATTTTAAGTACTATATAAGTTTGAAACGTAACTTCATTTAATGAACCCCAAAATTTGCGAGAGTTCTGCCATTTTCATTCCTCGTCTCGTGTTACGTTGTCAGGACCCACACCTTTGATTTGTTAATGTAACCCAGAGCTAGTCGTGGACATGTGGCATTGGGGCTGTGCCGCGCCACAGTGAGGCTTGAGTAGTTTTATTTAGGCAGTGGTGGTTTGTTGTCTGTAGCGTGCGTTTTGCAAGGTCAGAGTCGGTCGTGGTTGGCTTAAGTTGACGACGGCTCTGACAACTGAAGAATGTGGTTAGTTTAGGGTTGTTTGTATAATTAGATTTGTTTGGTTGTTTGCTTTCCAGTACAACCTCTTTTAAAGTGTTTTAGATACGAGAAATAAATGATTGATTTTGAAGTAAAAAAGTATTTCTCTGCTTTGTTACAATATGCTTATTTATCACAGTAAATTTATGCAACTATAATATTTTTTTAATGCTAATAAATTATAAAGCAAATAAATTAAATTACTTTAACAATTGCACAAGTTCTAGAAAGTAAGTTTTAAAATTTTCGTTGCATAATCCGAAGCTATTCAATGAAACATTTTGCCTCATCACAAATGCAGATAAGGCACCCTTTAAACACATCTACTACAAGCGTCATCTATCTGCAAAGTGGCACAGCATTTAAACACTGGACTCACATTTTGGAAAGAGAAGTCTGATTCCTGGTGCTGCCAACGTGACTTGTGTTCGTCAAGTTTTCCCAATATTACTTCAGGTGACCATCTGGCCTGTTGTTCAATAAATATCACAGCTAATATTCTCCCTATGCCTCATGTGCTCAAGCAACTGTGTACTTCTGCAACGACACTGCTGTCAGTAAACTGTTAAGACATACCCACCCACCTACCAAAACAATATATTTATTATGAAAGATAATTGTGAACAAGCCAACACTGAGCCAACTAGACATATCGCAGACTCCTGAGTATACGGGAGTTATAGTGGTTCTTGGAACCTGTGACAGACAGTGCGTCGTAGTAATACTTGGACACTAGCACGGTAGGTAACTTTCTGGCTCACACCTCCATACACATGTGACACTGTTACTGCAACAACAGCCCAATGTGCTGCCAGCTTCTAGAGTTTAACTAGGGAAAATAAAAGGTAATACAAGATAGAACTTGACAGACAATGATTAAATACAGTGTTCAGGGTAAAACACAGCTGCACTTTCTGGCAGCGTTACATGTGTACAGCTTGTGGTCAACAGCAGAGTTGCTGCACTGGAGCACAGCAAGTACCGTAGCCAGCCCGGCTACAGTAGGGTGCGAGGAGCCTCAGAGCAGCTGCAGGTCACACGCTGGCATGGGGATGGCAGCGGCCAACAAGGGACGTGCCTGGCCCTCGCGCACAATGAAAACACGCACCTGGTCGGACAGTCCAGTCTCCAACACACTCTCCACACTAGCAGAGAAGTGGTACTGCAGGCCAGGCACGAGAAGTGGCAACTACAATACAACACACATACATTCTTCCTCACCAACACTGGTAGCTACACAACACGCAAACATGCAGCATTTCATCCACACATTTTTACAACCAGGCTGTTTCTGATAGATTGTATCATGTTTAGATCGCTGTTTAAAAGTTGAAAACATTTCTCTAAAGGGTGTATTTTGAATTAAGTATGTGTAACAAATAAGTTTTTAAATGATAAACTTTCTTAATATAACAGACAGATTTTTTCTGAATGACACGATACCTTATAATATTATATTTATCGTTTTCTTGTTCCTAAAAAATGTTTACATTATTAGCTATGCAAAATTTTACTACCCAATTCTGTCCATAAAATTAAAATAAAACATAATTATATATGCATGTAAATTAAAAATACATAAATGTTAAGAATGAAATAAAACCCCAGGGATATAAATACAGACATTTAATGCCAGACATAATTCCATGCATAATACAGCCATGACAAACACTGATCAAACTACTAGCACTTTCCATTTGAACAAACCTAGATCCTCCTTACTTGATCCCTACACGACCCGGCAGTTAGACAATCATCTAGGTACCCAGTCTACTCAGAGAATAGAGGTGGAGCATGGCTTATGTATGTTCTATGGTGAAGCATGTAAGGCCTTGAGATAGAAGGGGAGGAGACCATCCACCATATTGATACGTGGCAAAATGTTGATTATCATAGCAACATGTATAATTTGGCTGAGGGCTGTCCAACCATAACCTCATTTCACAATACCTATATCTACAGTACTGGCTGATCACACTGCACCATATTGTTACTTGAATACACAGCCAGCCAGCTTGACTTCAGTATATGCTGCTAATACTCCCTCTGTATTTTTCTCTCATCTCCGACAAATGGACCTATATTCTCTGGTGGTTGAACAAGAATCAAGGTATGCAGTGCGGCAGTCGGGAAGCTAAGCCCGAGATCGTGTTCTGTGAATCTGACAGAATACATTACTGTGCAGTGTGCTGTACATTTCAGTAGCGAGAGATTGCAGTGATTCACATTGTGTCTGACATCATCACTCAAAAATATAATTATTATATTGATTTGTAAATCAAATAATAATAAAATTATTACTGAAATATACAATATATAACTTGTCCACGTAATATAAAGCTTAAAAAACATTGATGAGCATGGTGCATGCTGCGCTACAGACTCGCAAGTCGTAAAACACTTTTAATTAGAGTTTATTGCTGCATTTATCTTCAGATTACTTTATCTTTATTGTTGCAGTGTTGAGTTGCATATTATTTTATCGCTATGGACTCGTCAACATATTTTAAATAAGTTTTGTTATTTTCCTTCACATTTTTTTTTCTCTAGTCATCTCACAAACATATTTAATAATTTTTTATGTCAATTTTCTTGCCCGTATTTTAGAGCATGCGTGTATTTGTAAGTGGTGCCTGAACAACATTTCCTCTCTCTCTTGCTGTGTGCCTGCCACTTCCAGCAGCCCTGCCCCCCGAGATAATGTACCATGACAACCTGCCTTTTTTATTTACTGTCCGGAGCTGAGGAGAAGGCAAGGCTCAGTAATGCGACTGGGGGTGGCAACAAGCAGAGGGTCCCAACCACCACCCTGCTGATCTGCCTGGCTTCCCTTTCCCGCGAAATAGAGGGGAGGGGGGTGGCAGTGTCACCCTTTTTCCTTCCTTTCTTTCCCCATGGAACGAAAGCTGATCAAAAAGGTAGCAGATCATGAGACATCAAAATTAATTTCTCATATTTCTTCCGCCCACCACTCACTAACTTTCGTTTCTGCCACGTCAAATTGCCGAGCAGCATACTTAACACCAACAGTTTAAATGTAGGTCTACCTGTGTAAAAGCTAGTAGACTTATGGTCATCATAAGACAAGTTCTTAACCTGGGTATTATGTAAACACTAAGTAGTACTTTAAACAGGAAAGTGTATAAGGAAAAACAAAAAAAAAATTATGGTTTAGGTAAGGACAGTTACAGCAGAAGGAGGGAGGAGAACAAAAAGAAAAGGAAGAGAAGTAATGACAGAGGAACCAGGTGGTGAGAACATTCTCTCTGCCTCTGCCTCCGACTCTCGACACAAGTCAGTTTACGACTCTGCCTTCCCCCTCACCCCCTTCCCAAACAAACCTTTTTGCCATTTTTTAAAATATTTTCTATGTATAACGCGCACTTCTGAATTTTTTGATCAGTTGTTTTGGAATAAATGTGTGCAATAAACACAAGTAAATATGGTATGTCAGTGTTGTGCATGCAGCCTCTCAGGACAGTTTGTTTGAAGGGTTCGTGCAAGAGGAGTGTATGGTAGTCATATGTCAGTGCAGCACTCCATAGCAGGTTTGATTGTCAAGACATCATTCTGCAATAGTGTATATAGCATTAATATTACTATGAACTGAGCCTCGTTACTGTGCGTTTCAAGGCGTCAGTTACAGATCAGCTGTAGACATATATTAGCATCAATCTCTTTCTTCAGCTCTGTTACTGCTACATCAAATGAATACAGTACAGTAAATACACAAAGTGAATACTGCGTAGTTGGTAGAATGTACAGGTGAAATAACGCTGCAGTGGGAAGAAAGAGCTCACCCGTATGTACGGCTCCTTGACGGTGTAGACTTTGTGGTCGCAGTGCAGTACGATGGAGAGGTTACGTGAGGGGCTGGCCTCAGACATGTTCTGTAACGTCAGCAGGATCTTGAAGGTCGGACCCAGGCCCAGCACCTGCCAGTAAACAATGCTAGGACACACACACACAAGCATGCGCAGACACACACACACACACACACACTACCACTGCCAAGTTTATCTATTTGCTCTACTGTATACATACCACACTATAGGTGATTCTGAATAAAGTGACCACTCAAAAAAAGCCCTGATTAATTCCTATTTTCTGCCTGTTTATATCTTTCCGCCGAATGTAAACATAAATATTGCCACGTGCTTTTATTTACATAGGGTTGTGCAATGTTTACAACTACATTAAACTGCTCCGATAAATTTTAGCTACAATATCTACTCATTAAATGCACGGGGCTGAATATAAGATATAATAAAAAGTAATCTTAGTTATAAATACCTACGAGTTAACGTCTTATAATAATGGTTTCTGTCCATTGACTAATTTATACAACACGCACTATTGCAGTTACGAATCTCATAAATGTGGGCATATTTTATTTGAGTTTGTAACTCAAAATCAACACCTAAAACAGACATAATGCACACAATTCAAGAATTCAAGTTTCGTTCAGTTCTACTGCCACGAACAACGACGACGCACTTCAGAAACAATAAATAACATATTTTCTTAATACGTGAAATAAAAAGTATGTTGTTTCTAGGCTGGCAACGTAAAACATACTTTACAGAATACCGATGGTTTCACATCAAAATCCAATACTTTTGAAAGTGTATTGACATGGGTGCTGGGGGGGGGGGGGGAATGTGTGGATGACCATGACACTGACTCGGTGGGCGAGTCGGACGGGATATGGGTGACAAAGTTCGGGGAGTGGACCAGCTAGCAGGGAGAGCTGAGATGAAATGGATAGTGGGGAAAGGTCACACTGCAGAACCTGCGGAGGAAACCCCCTTTGATGATGATCCTAGGGTCGACAGGCCGACGACCACGGGGCAGGCTACATACCAGTGGATTGTTACACCCTCCAAACGACGGATCTTCAGGGACTTGTTAGGACCAATCCCCATGCCACAACACACTCAAAGTTATGCTAAGTGTCATTAGGGACGGGGTGAGCCGAGAACACTACTCTCAAATGAAACAAGTGAATAGTTTTCATAATTTACTCACCATGATCAATAGACTGGTACTCGCGGAAGGCCAATGCCAGTTAAACGGACCTGGAGCACAAACCTCTCCAGTAGGTGACGTGGTAAAAACAGCTCTTTGCTGGCTGTATACTTAACGAGCTAACGTACGCCCCTGGACGCGATGGCCGGCAGGGGATGAGGAGCCCCGGGTCAAAAACAACAAAAACGGTTCTGATAATTAAGATAGAAACTATTGAAACTAAAGAATGACTGGTGCAAAACTGGTGAAGGACCCGGGGTAGACAAATACGTATATTTCCTCAGCACATCTAATTCCGCCTGACTGAACACGGCGTTTGGCGTTGCCAAGCCAGACCCATGAGGGGACTGATTTCGCGCGGTGCAAAATTGTTTACATACAAAAACATTAAACAGAATAAGTTGATGCTAATCCCACTGTGCTAGAGGTGCGGGAGTTGCAAGCAAGATTGCTGAATGCAAGCAGCATGTGTATCTAGAAGACCTTTGAGGTAGAGAGCATGAGACATTGGTGTGGTCCTTCTAGGATAGTTGGTGATAGAGTTATCCTCGACTCAGCGAGTGACTACTGAGTGAGCCAACAAGGATGAGCTCTACTTGCTAGCACAGGGTGTCATCTTTACATAAATAGAGGGAAAGGCATATATCACTCGCCTTGTATTTGATATGAAGGTTGGTACACAGGTTAATCTCATGAAAGGAGAAAACAAGATAATTCAGTTTCATGGGGTGTTTATATTCATTAACACAAGTTACAGTACTTGTCACAACATGATGAATACAACATTAGCTTTGGTACATGGTCCACAATCAGGGTTAGATGTCAATCATAACTTGATGACATACATTTTAACACTGGGGTCTCAATATGAGATACGGCAACAGGATACGACAATAACCTTGATACGACAACTTGGAAATACAGTACTAAGCCCACAGGACATATTATGATGCATACACTTCTACATGGCACTCCGGGCCGTTCAAATACTGGGCAGAATTAAGGCCTTTACTCGTGGCCTAAACTGGGTGGCGATCATCTCTTTGATCCTGAGAGGTTTGCAACAACATTCAATAGCCTATTACTGTAGGCGCTGCGCCGTTGACGATACTGGATTAACGAGCCAGACTGGGTTACTGCTAATTGTACGGCGATCTCTCTGATCCCAAGGAAAGTTTACTACATTCTGTATCTTCCAATAACTTTACGAGGCAGCTAAGTGTGTACTAACACTTTATAACTGACATTACTTAGGGCGTATTCCCTTTTACTCATAAGCGGCACGGATTTGACAGTGTCCCTTCCTTCCCAGGCTCTCAGGAGGATGGTAGGTAAGGGTACAGTGTAGAAGAGTGAGGGTCTCCATTCGCAAGTCGCCTCGGATAGGTAGGTACAGGGTAGAGGGTCTCCATTCGCAAGAAGTCCTCTCAGTTAGGTAGGGGTTGGCTGAAGCCGGAGGTGTTGAGAGACGGGAACTCAGAGGAGCTGCCAACGAACTCTCGCGGGGGTGCCAGGCTGACCCGGCCCGAAGGCCGAGCCGCTGACGACTATCTGGGCGCAGCGCCCGCCTTATATACCTCTGAGGAGAGGCTGAAGTACCGTTAGCAAAATGGCCGCTCCGCCGCTCGAGGGCGTCTGCATCTGCAGGTGTGCCACACTCACACTAAGGAAACACTCTCTCGGGGCACAAATTTACTCTGCTATACAAACAAACTTCCCGATTTTAATTATAAATGCACGTATGGCCGTTTAACACTATAATTAATACACAGAAACACTTACACAATAACAAAACACATTTTTAAGTAATAACAAACAGTATATTTTATATTTACGTGCGTATTTCCCGTGATCGCTGTTTAGTGCACATTTACAGAGTCCGTGCACGGGATTGGCACCACTGGTAAGGCACTCGGCCGTATTTGTAAACAAACACTTGTACAGGTTAACAAATGTTACAACGGCAGTTAAACATGGAAAATAAACACTGGATAAACACTTGGACGTAAGTAAATACTGTTTCACAATTAAAGCTTCGTCTTCCACTCTTACATGCTAGAATATTATCGTTACGTGAAAATAAACGGCAATAGGCAAATGTGCAGGCGAATACTAGTGCTCTTAGGCCTAATGGCAAAGTGTTAAAAATCGGGGGCGAGCGTTAACGTAATTTATAAGATGATGTGACGGCATCGCGTCGAAGTTATACAAGACAAAATACAAAATGGACACTTTAAAAAACAGTAAAACATATTAAAAACATTGTTGGTATTAGGAACATATTAAAAACATTGTTGGCAGAAGGAAACAATACACATAGTATAGCTGGCGCAACACTGACGCAACTGAATAATGGCGACTAAAAATTACAGACAATATACCGTACGAAAACTCATTTTTAAAACCATTGAAACAATAATTAGACACTTGAAAAAAGTTGCAAGTAAGAGTAAACTTAAAGAACATATTTTTAAAGGCAATATTTATTATTTACAACACGCACTGAGTGTAGGCCATAGTAAATGAGCACAGTGCGGCAGACGGACTAGTGGTAGGGTGTGCTAGGCACACGTCAGTATATACGCACAATGGACCAACACACGCAAATGATGCAACTGGCGGAGCGGCAAAAAAACGGCGAGAACCTAACTCTGATGCAACCTGTCGTTGGAATTTTAAACTGTCTGAAGCGCAGAGCAAGCTGTAACAAGCATGATGACCTGAGGTCGACGATAGCATCATATTATGATAGCGTCACTTTATTCTGGCGCTAATTGAGTCTAATTATACTGTAAGTAGGAATGTCAATAATATCATAACTAAATATTTTGAAGTATATTAAATGCAGAGAGATCAATTTCATCAGATGTTATTCACTAATGTTGTATTCAAACAGGAAAATACACAGAACTACTAGTGATTAATCGCTACCAACCAAATAAGCTGTAAAGTAACTGTTGCGAATGGTGACTTATAAGCAGTAACGGCTTGTGATTTTTTTTAGTGTTCACTTTATCCCGAACGACCTATACCACTGCCAAGTTTATCTATCTGCTCTACTCTGTATGGCACACACATGTATATAGACGTGGCAGTGCACATGCCTGACAACACATATGATATAGCAGGAAGCACAGTACCTGGGCGGAGATCTTGAGTGGCTCTGCCACGCTACTAGACACCGGGTTGCTACAACTCTGTAGGGCACGCACGCACATGCTGGCTGCCTCCAGCCGCAGTGTAACTAGGTCCTGCTGGAATGTCTGGTGCATGGCTACCAACACAATACGGGGTCACTCAGATCCAGTAGTTACTAACACACATAGCACAAAGACTGGCTGCTAAGTGTGAATATATGTAGTAGAGTAGTTCAATGTCTTCAGTGAGAGCACTCGTAAACACCTATATCACATTTGCTCATATGTTAACATATGTACCATTCCTGGACAATGGCGGGAAAGGCAGCTAGGCTACTAATTACAATTAAAACAGAATGAGTTGTGCACAAGTACTCACAGGATGGTACTCGCAGATAGAAACACACACACATAGGACGAACACATTTCTCCGCGGACGCGCTGTCACAACGTTTCGCAGACTACATCTGCTTCATCAGGTGAGTGGAGCGAGTACCATCCTGCGAGTATTTGTGCACAATCCTTTCTGTTTTAATTGTAATTAGTAGCCTAGGGGCCTTTCCCGCGATTGTCCTACTATGTAAAAATTTAAGACGGCACAGTGCAATATTTAATCTCTTTGTCTGCAAAACTGAAGGAATCAAATTCTGAAAACAAAACATACGGGAAGTGAAAGCTGTGTGACACCTAAACAGATATGTGATCCATTTCGAGTCTAGTGCAGCTACTGGCTTGTAGGAATAATATGTCAAATGACATTTGCAGATAAACGTGATGCCGGCGAGATTCTCTTTCATATTATTTTATATCTATTGAAAATTGAACTGCACGGTTATTTTACTGTGCCAAATTCGGCCATCTGCTTCTGATATTTCAGATGTCTAAAACACTGTCGTTGAGCTGTCTATAAACAAACAGAAAAAAGCAGTGTAACAGTAATTAAATACAGAGAATTTTTACTCTTTAATGCAACTCGCACCATACATTCTACAAGAACAGATTTCCTAAACAAACTCATGTCCATAGTATGTATGTGATTACGAGCAATAGGAATATTTACTCTGATTTCTGTTCTAAAATAGTCTGTTTCCGTGTTATGGAGGTTTCCGTTTTATGCAGGAAGTAATATAGGCCTACAGTAAATGTAACGGGACATAATTTTATCTCCGTTTGTACAAGGTTTCCGTTTTGGACAGGTTTTACTGTACTACCTTCGTAATTTTTTTTTTTCTAAATTCATTTTAGGTAGCCACCTTGAAAGTTATTATTTTTTGGCTAACTAAAATCCTCTGTCATAATTTACTGGGTTCCCTTTATCAATACGTCAAAAACTATAGGATGTTGTGTTTCAAAAGAAAATTTGGGAGAGTGCGAAGGTCTTAGCCCCTGAAAATATGAAGCCTATGATCTTGCGTTATTGTCACGAATCTCCCTTTGGCAGTAATTTATGAATTAATAATACCTTTCAAAAAATGGCTAGTACTTTTGCATGGCCCGATTTAAAGCAGAGTGCACAGATTTATTTTGCGTTATCACTTGACAATATGCAATAATAAGGAATATCGTAATTACGCGCATAATTTGCGCCATCGCGTAATTTGCGCACCCTAACTTTTTGCTATCATTTAATGAATTTTAAAAAATCAGCATAATTTGCGCGGCAGGTTTTTCGCGCGGGGGGAGATGAAATATGTGCGGCGCACGCTCAGTGTAATTCAGTTCCGCTGCCTTCTCGTCAAAACATGTGCGCTGTCAAGCTAGACGTGCCTGGCAAGCGGACGAGGTAGTCACTGTAGATGTACTGGTGAGTCACTGCGCTGTTGCCAGCTCACTGCGCAGTACACAGGTGCCAGTTCTATGAGATGCACTGCACTACAGCTTGACTAACCATCAAGTGGCGCCGGCGAGTGGAATTTTAACGTGGTTTATGCAATGTTAATGGCCAATTAAACCCTAAAGAAATTACCGTATTTACCCAGGTAACACCCGCCCCCGTGTAAGACCCGCACCACACAATTTCAACATGCTCTCAAGGAAATAATTTTTTTTTACAATATATAGTTCCGATTTAACTGCAGTTTGCATAAAACTGTAATTAAATAAAATGAAACATGAATTAAATGAAAGTTGTAGACGTCTTATTATTTTATTAAGAATAAAATGATGTCCCAGACGTAAATATTGCTCAGCTCCAACAATGTGTCACTGTCAGTAAATAACAATCAAACAATGGCGAGTAGGCGGCGATCTGAACTCTGTCTGTAGACAGCAGTCCGTAACTATATATAAAGAGCGCGCTGAGGACTACTGAATTTTTTTCCCCACAACATTTAGTGCCAATTCAATTTCCCTTTGAATATAAACGTAATTATATTAAATTAAATATTAATTGAAATAAAAATGTAGAGCCCCACATATTAAAATTATGGTGAGCCGAACCGGCAGCAAGATGAATGCTCAGCTCCGCGGCGCGGCATCGTATTCGTATACTGCACTCTAACGGTTGGAGTCTGTAACTAAACAGCGCGCTGTACAGTGGCTCATTCTGGTGGAACAACGAAACACTACTATTCCATCTAGTTGTCCGCGCTTGCACACGCCGCGCTGTGAGTGCCTAGATCCTCAGTCCTCACTCAAAAGTCCGGCCGAGTCTGAAGAAGAAGGATCTAGGCGCACGCTCGCCATTATCATTGTTCGCCCGGTTAAAACGTAAAATCCAGATGTTTATAGAAACAAACTTTACATCAGGCATAAAAGAATAATGAGCGTAATTTTACCAAATACAATAACAAATGGAGGAATGTAATAGAGGAGTAGTGTGGTTATAATAAATCCTTTCAGGAGTTTGCAAAATATGAAAAACCCAACTTTTTAGGAATTTTCCTTGTATGACCCGCACACCGACTTTTCGATAAGGATTTTGCGAAAAAAGGTGCGGGTGGTACGTGGGTAAATACGGTAATTGGACAAAATGCGAGTAAATACGGGGATGTTTCAGTTCTTTCCCGATCATAAAATCACTCATAATTTTTTTTTTTTAATTCGTGCATATTTTGCACATCCTGATTTTTCAGTTAAAATTTTTGGATAAAAATTGCGCAAATTATGTGAGTAAATACATCAATCAAGCCAGTGCAAACACGTGTTGGACAAGATTTCAATTTACACAGTACCAACAATCAGAATATCAATATCAAGAAGCAAGTTACCTATTAAATAAAATTGCGAAGCATTCCAAATGGCAGTTATATCGACCAAGAAATAAATGTAGTTACAAAATAGACTATTTCAGATTGATAGTTTCTTTCACATATAATGTTTTGACAAATACATTCATATTACAGCTATTAAAAAAATGTAGAAGTAAATATTTTGACATGTTCTGTACGCTCACAAAAAATAGCAAATAAACGGCTTACCGATCAATCAAATTTCTTAGTACATCTTTAAGATACAATAACATAATAAATTACGTTAGTCTCACAAATAAGCAAAAAACCCATTAACAATTATTAAGTTAAATACAATAATTGTCTATTTTTTTAACTATACAACTGACTTCTAAAACCACAAAATGTTTTTTTTCTTTCCTTTTCATTCATGTTCCCATTCGGAAATCTTGTGCGCTAAAGTATCAGTTTTTTCCAACAACTCTGCTCGAAAATGACACTTCTCCATTTTCACTCAATTTCCACTGAAACTGTCAGTATGCAAGTTACCCCCATGTAGGGCGCCACGAAAAGGACTTGGCTCCGTTCGAGTTGGTTGGCAGAGAATTGATATATTGTCGGTTTGCTCCTACCTGGTACAGCGTCCAAATTCCCCCCTCACCCCCAGAGATTGGCGAAGCTAGTGTGATCTTCGTCACGGGATATTAGGGTTGGTAGCCCTTCCTGAGCCAATAGAACCTAGAAGGGGCATGTGTGCAGGCCTCTAATACTTGGTACTCTTGGCGCAGTGGAGGGGCGAATGTCCTGGAGGGCTGTGGGGTCAATCCATATGAAGTGGTCCAAAATAAAATTTATTAGTAGCTTCATAAATTAAAAAAAAATTGATATTTTGAGCTTTGTTAACATTATGTATCGACAGTTGAAAACTGGTACAATGAAATTTTTATCCTCACAATTATGATTATGGCAGCCATTTTGTTGTCATGGGGCACGACAATTTTTACATTTACAAGGGTTCAGCTACATAGCTATTTCTTAACTCTGGTAGGTCATATCATGATGAAACAAAATCTGAGGTGATAAGCACATTTAAAGCTACAGCTCTGATCAAAAATCATATTTTTTTTTAATCACTCAGTCTTACCAACTTTAAATGTTGAACTTCTGCCTCAGAATTGCAAAAACTTGCACTTTCATAATTTTTTTTTAGAATGAAGGCAGTATGTGTTGGGCTTCAAAATATTTGTGGATGTACTTATGTAATAGTAGTGTAAACACAAATTATTTGGAGAGTGAGACTTTGTTACTTTTTTTTTACAGTCTTGTAAAAATAAGTTTTTTTTTTTGCTACTTTACGACTTAATATCTCTAGTGGGCAGTTATCTAAAAATCTGAATTTACACACAATTAAGTACTCCATGGTACATACCTCCTGTACAAATTTAGACTTTGAGATTCAACTGGTTCGGAGGTTACAGGCTTGCCAAACTTGTGTAAAATTGCATTATTTTTTTGTGACAATTAAAATATATAAATTCTAAATATATTTCTAAAATCTTAATGCATACCCTAAAATTGGTATTTACTATGCAATTGAAAAGAGTTCCCCGACTAAGAACACTAAAAAATATGCCTGAGATGTTTGCCACTGTTTGGAGTGTGCAGGTCTCAACAGGCACGGACTTGCTCTAGTATAGTCTGGTATTCGTTCCATCCTGTTAGTCTGCCAGCAGCTCTGGTATAGGAAGAGTGGTTTGTGTTTCCATGAATGTTTTTTGTTTTTCGGTATGGAGAAAGAGTGTTTGATTGGACATTTAACGAATGAATAATGCCACAAATGTGTTTATGGTTCAGTGCAGCAACAGGAATTGAAGAAAATCTGTGCGTTTAGTTTAGAACAGCAGAAGCTAATATTTACTAGAGTTTCAAGTGATATTAAGTCTGTACCGGTATGTAAGTACCATGAGATTAAGTATCTTATTAAATATCATCATGTATTTGGCCGGTATTGCAGTGATCCTTTACAAATCTACTCCTAGTTCAACATAAAAAGGCAATCACAAGTCCTTGTGTCCTACATGCTACAAAAAAATATTTGTATTAGCAAATGATAGAACAGGGGATAATGGTGAGGACTTTATTCCTGAGAGTGAAAATTTGGAAAAAGTGGGCAATGTGTGTTCTCAATTAGGGGTTTCACCAGCATCTAAAATAAGGAAATTGGGTTTAGACGAAAGACCACAAGCAATAGCTGACAAGATTAGTAAAGTTTCAAATGTTTTGAAAAGAAATCTCGAGGAATCTTTTGAAGCGAAGGAAAACAGAGAAGCATGTGAAGAGCCTTTAGAAGAGTTTGAAGAATTAATTAAGAAACTGAAGGATAAATGTGCTGTTGCAGAAAAAGAAATGCAAGTGAAAATAATTAGTTTACTTCCAAATTCATGGAGTCGAATAAGAATAGCTCAAGAGTTCAATGTATCTGAACGTTTGGTAAAACTGACAAGAGACCTAGTGCAAGATCAGGGCATTCTACCAGAGCTGGGAAAGAAAAAGGGTACAGGCATTCAATCAGAGGTGGTTACTACAGTCCGTGAATTCTATGAAAGTGATAAGTACAGTCGTCTTTGTCCCGGAACAAAAGACTGTTTACCTGTAAAAATAAACAACATTAAATGTCAAAAGCAGAAGAGGCTGGTGCTTTGTAATTTGAATGAATTGTTTGTGGAAATTAAATCTAAACATCCAGACTGTAAAATCGGAAGGTAAAAATTCATAGAACTCAGACCTAAGTGGTGTGTCACAGCCGGATCATCGGGAACACACAATATTTGTGTTTGTACTTATCATCAGAATGTTAAGCTAATGGTTGACGGTGCAAAGCTTATGAAAGACTACAAAGACCTACTTGCTATACTCGTTTGTGATATGAGTAGCTACGACTGTATGATGGGCAAATGTGTTAAATGTCCAGGAAGTGAAGCCCTAGTTTCTCTATTTGATGAATTTGAAGAAAGTGATGCCATTCCAGACAACATACTTTTTCAACAACGGACCACAACAGATAGAGCTGAAATGATAACTGTCATTCAGCCGAAAGAAGAATTTTTTCAGTCCCCGATTGAAAAATTTGATTCACTTAGAACTCATCATTTTATATCAAAGATTCAAAGTCTGCATTTGAGAGAGAAGGAGAAACTTAATGAAACAGAGTGCATTGTTCTCGCAGACTTCGCAGAAAAGTTTACATTTGTTATCCAAGACGAGATTCAGAGCTACCACTACCTTAGTGTAATATGTAATTATACTTTTTATGACTTAGTACAGCACTTACAGCATTATAAAAAATAATTAAATGTATATAAAATTACTGAAATTGGTTTTATTTATGTAAATAAATAGATTTTTTACGAGTTTGGCAAGGCTCTAACTTCCGAACCAGTTGAATCTCGAAGTCGACATTTGTACAGGAGGTATGTACCATGGAGTACTTAACTGTGTGTAAATTCAGATTTTTAGATAACTGCCCACCAGAGATATTAAGTCGTAAAGTAAGCAAAAAAATATAAAAAAAAAAAAAAAAAAAATTTTTTTTACAATACTGTAAAAAAAAGTAACAAAGTCTCACTCTCCAAATAATTTGTGTTTACACTACTATTACATAAGTACATCCACAAATATTTTGAAGCCCAACACATACTGCCTTCATTCTAAAAAAAAATTATGAAAGTGCAAGTTTTTGCAATTCTGAGGCAGAAGTTCAACATTTAAAGTTGGTAAGACTGAGTGATTTGGAACATATGATTTGTGATCAGAGATGTAGCTTTATATGTGCTTATCACCTCAGATTTTGTTTCATCATGATATGACCTACCAGAGTTAAGATATAGCAATGTAGCTGAACCCTTGTAAATGTAAAAATTGTCGTGCCCCATGACAACAAAATGGCTGCCATAATCATACTAGTGAGGATAAAAATTTCATTGTACCAGTTTTCAACTGTCGATACATAATGTTAACAAGGCACAAATTAATAATTTTTTTTTTAAATAGTCGAGCAACCAGTGCTGGACCACTTGATATGGACTGACCCTATGTGGAGTGTCGAGAGGGGGCAAAGGTGGTGGGAAGGAAGTACGTCGGAACCGTACTATGGAAGCAGATGCACAGACGGTAGGTTCGGGTGGGCTCTACGACACAGAAGAACTCTGGAGCTGAGCCTTCCTATTAAAAGGGGTGTGTCGGGCTCGTGCTGCTTCCGCCTTCAGCTGCTTGTAGACTTTGTCTGCGGACCTCGGCTCGTCTGACTGCCTTCTGACAGCGTAGGCAACCCTCTGCTTATGCTGCCTTCTGGTGCTACACCGGGGCATCAGGTATGTACTTGAGAGTAGGGGAATGTATATCCTCCTTTGGCAGGTCAGATGTGAGAAAACTCCTAATCCTGACGTTGCAAGGGAACAGAAAAAGGTAATGCTACAAAATTCCAGTGGGCGGCTTCCAGGACGCCCTTGCAAGGTGCCCTGGCACGGTGCCAACGCCTGTCAAAAGGTCCCAAGGGCTGTAGCACGAGCTACTTGGATGGACGCATTAGCAGGGCTGGCAGCTCTGCTCACAGTGAGCCTTTCCCCAGGGGAATGCCTTGGATTAGCTACAGGTACCACTCAACCCATGGAGAGGACATAGACTGGTACAATTTAGCCCTGGTGATTCCTTACTTGGTCCACGCAAGACCAGAGAAATGCCCGAAGAGCAGCAAGATGCGCTCCAATCGACGAATTCCACAGTCAGAGGAGTCTAAGAGGATCCATGGAAGGGAAGGTGGGGGTTCGGAGAGGTGTTGATAGGGAGTTTAGGGTACAAGGTCAAACACAAGGTTCAGTGCAATTATTTTTATTTCTAAAAACAGCCCCAGCCTACGCCGTTCCAAAAGGTGTTCCTATGAGAGAGACCACTGTCAATCTCGGTATGGGCAAGTGGGCGAGGGCTCCCCCAGAACTCCTGCTCGGTTGATTTCTTGGCGTGGTGCAGGCGGTGAAGGTTTCCGGCAGCGCATGCGCGGATTCCGAAGCAATGCTAGGTGGAGGATCAGCGGATGAATGATTGATCGCAGACTTTAACCTTTCATAAGCTCTAACAAGAGCCTTAGTGGTCGTCAATGAGATGTCAACTGACTAGGATTGTGTAGGCGGCTGCAAAGGTTTCCGGCAGCCCATGCACGGATTCTAGATCTATGGTGAAGCTAGTCGGACTGTAACCTTTTAGTTGCTTTAACAAGAGCTGGCGCAGTCATCAACGAGATGTCAACTGACGAGGATTTCACGCTCTGTGCCAGCCTTATATACCCCTGCGCTGGCCTGGGGTGAGCGGGGAAATGACAAGTGCTACTACAAGGCACCCCTTCTCTTGTAGGGGAGGAGGTACGCATACAGGATGCATGCCAGTCACGAGGGATGGCTGGAACACCTGTCCTATTGAATGAGCTCCTTAGTGAGTTGTGCCAGCAGAGCTCGCTTAGGGGCAGTCCTACTGGTGACTCAGGCAAAGTGTTGATGAGGAGGCAGGAGGGGAAGAGCAGCGCCCACAGTCAGGAGGCAGTGAGGAGGCATTATGGAACGATGCAACTGTGACGTGTCAAGTTGATTAAAAAAGTATGGTTAGTATTACTGCCTACCATTGCAAAATATATCTCAGTGTTGCGAGTTGTATTGTTTTGGAGAAATACGTGAGCTTTGAGGTGGCACAACTACTTGCAACCGATGGCTTCTTGCTTAGCTAAGGTTTGTCCTACTTCAGGTTAGCAAGACAACACAACCTCTTATGGAAACATTTATCAAGGGAAAATGCCTGCTGCTGTTTGTGCTGGTATCATCAGTATGGGTTTCAAATGTATGCTGGTGATTACAGATATCTAGGTTTTAAATAGCATTAGAGCATTATTACTTTAACCTTTCTACAATTTAGGTCACAACTAATAGGTTTTTTACAAAAATCACCAATTAGACTCATTGTGTAAAATGAGAGTTTGTAATATCAGAGTTGTACTGTACCAGACGCACACTCCCGCTCTCGCATGGCTTGCTCCACAAACAACTTGGTCTTCTTAGGCACGACAGCATTGAGCTGCTGCGCGGGTATGGAGGCCGCGTCATCATCGTATGCCACAAACTGGGCCGTCCGCTTCAGTATCTTCACCAGCAGTGCTCCCCCTGACAACCACACGCACTGTACGCTCTACAGTCAGCGAGCTTGGTACAAACTAATAA
Organism: Medauroidea extradentata; assembly: GCA_003012365.1. Lineage (NCBI taxonomy): Eukaryota > Metazoa > Arthropoda > Insecta > Phasmatodea > Phasmatidae > Medauroidea > Medauroidea extradentata. Next base: position 25,431 of record PNEQ01065085.1, read on the forward strand.
TAGCTGCTGCATTTCACAAATCAACTTTCAATTTGCGTGAAACACTGCTACCTACAATGAGGAATAAGTAAGTAATCTGTTTATTCCTGTTACAAGTTTACCATGCTGGAAACTTGAAAAAAACAATTCCAATTTCTTACACAAAACACTAAGTTTTTGCATCATTCTCTTATAATGTTTAACAAATTCAATTACTGCATACAATTTGGAGGAGACTGCAAACTAATGCTGCTGATACGTAAATATAAGATGATTTATTATGATCTATTATTAAGGACCCTAAAAATGGTGACTTAGGAAATTCGCTAAATTTGGCATGATTTTAGGTTTTCCGTGAATTTCGGCATAATTTCATTAAAAGCTATGTTTCGTGTGAATTCAGACGCCGTGGTGGTTGCTTTGTTGCAAATCAGTTGAAGAACAATCATTGAAATGCGTATGTTTTCCTTTCAGATTTTTCTAGTTTTATTTAATTATTGTTTCGCTGTAATTACATTAGTCCATGAGCGCCGTTTAAAAATTTTTTTAACAATTATTTACGTTTATAGTAATAAATTTGTTGTAAAAAGTCTGCATAAATAATATTACGTATTTTTTTATAAACTCGCTTGTTTTACCACGGGACGCGAGTGTAAATAATCACGCTGCACACCACTGCATTCTATCGGTAATAGAATTAATTCATAGAGCACGCGGCATTGCAGCACATTCTAACGGAGACACGAAGCACTATCTGTGAATTAGTTCTTATGCTGTCCTCTGCCTCGCTGTGGAGACTGGGTACCTAGATGCTCGTTCACCCGCTAGCTGCCAGGATGAGGATCTAGGCGCGTGCTTGTTATGCAACACAAGTAAGTTCATAAACTTCTCGAGTTATTCTAAGGTTAATTCTGGTAGAGGTTAGAAAGATCAATGTTTATGTTCAGCACAGGGACAATTTCTACCGCTTGAGCGCGGGTATTGCTAAGGGGTATAAACAGACCAATCACAGAGTTTCCTGAATTTCAAGTTACATTAAGGCGATTATTTAAAATGTGAAATTGATTTTTTATCTCTTTAAAATTAAGTTAAATTACTTCTTTCATTTCCAAGCCTATATAACTTTAATATTACTACAGTTTCGTGTTTTCTTGACTCTTAGTGATAGCAGCAAAACTAGCCGCATAAATGTTCCTTGTGCCCAAGTCTCCCAACCTGTAGCAGAAATAACCTTATACTTACGTGTTTTGATTTCTGAACAATAAGTTTCAATTTTGGTGAAATTTATGTAGGACTGGATAAATAAACTTTACTCAGACGGGATCATATACTAACATCGTAATTGTTTTCACTTTGAATACTTCACTAAACATTGCCAGCGTGGGTGATATGGACCAGCGGCTCCTCGTGTTTGTCCAATCACAACAATTTATTGGTGGAGCATTGTTCGTTTCAGCCAATCACAAGTGAGCTAGCATTGCTGTTCATTTTAGTTGCTGCCTCACAAGCACATGACAGTCATTTTGGCTTTGTTTACTTCATGTTTTTGCAAGTAAAAGTGGTGACATCAAAAACTAATGAAGATCATGGAATAAATAAATTATTGAATACTACGCCCATCACTTTTGGCAGTCTTATTTATAACAGCAGAGATAACAATGTATCATGTCAATAACCTAAAAAATTGATTATTTTTGTAAACTTTTGGTTATTACAACAATTTGTAGTGATATTATGAACTCTTGTAGAAACTGTATTCCGCTATGATAACGTAGTGATATTATGAACTCTTGTAGAAACTGTATTCCACTATGATAACGTGTCTTATTTTCCCACAAAATGCTACGAAAATCTGGATCCGACATGATACACTATGCAGAAAAATTGCAAATTTAAAATTTGATAGTGGGGTGTGGGGCAAAATTGGCCTGAAACGATATTACGGAGGTAGCAATTTTATGAATGTAGTAAATGGAAGAGTAAGTATTTGTAAAATCGAGGGTCTCGTGAACTTGCTGGAAAATAATTAAACATTAACTTTTCCATACAAAAAGAAATTTATTGAGTCTGCAGCTTGAAAATAAACATGTTTGTATACACGCCTACAACAAGAACCGTAAGTGTTAACCCACAAATTCTTTTGAAATATTTGATAGGCAACAGTTATCTATTTAATACATTTCTCTGGATTGATTACTTGCTTCTTTCTTTGCAAGTGTTTTTGCTGGAAATACCAACCAAGCTGCCAGACAGTCTTTGTCAAGGCTAAATGTTTTTCCAGTACATGTCTTCTGAAACTTGTCTTAACATCACATTATCGTTTTCGATTACCAACTGGGTTTTTTAATCCCCACATTGCAATATAAACACACACATACGTAAGAATATTAAAGTAACACCTTATAAGAATCACAAACACACGTGAACGTGTTCATTTTTCACACTCTCAATATTGCCGTCCTTTGTTTTGGTTACCCGCACAGATTGGCTGGTAATGGTGCAGTTGTTTGTAAAATAATAGTTATAAAATATACACAATTTGAATAGAACATAATAGTTTAATAACTAATGCTGGATATGGTGCTGTGTTATTACACTACGGTTACACTAAAATGCTCACTTATTTTTCATGTCTACTACACACTATTTTCAATGTCTGTCATGGAAGTTAATGGATTCGTTGTTCAGGGCTGCCACTACTACTTAATCAGGCTACATGATTATGTCTGGTTGTTTTCAATGCTATGTTATTCTGGTGTATGTTAAAAATATTGGCAGTATCAGCTGCCAATATACAGAATTCTCATACAGTAAGGACTTTATTTATGTAGGACTTGTTAAAAAAAAAAAAATGCAATCTAAGTACAGTATATACCATAAACAATACAATGAAAAAAACTACACTAGACTCCCGATTTTACGAACCCTGGATTTAACGAAGGTAGTGATTCTACGAATACAATCTCAGGAACCCTAAAGAAAAAAAAAAAAATAAAATTATATGACAAAAAAATTGTAAGGAATTACATTGACAATGAATAAAACATACTGTATCTAATTCACGACATTAAAATATGAATTCTAGAGTTGCAGTTATTACTTGCTAAGTCACAATATTTAAAATAAAACAAAAATAGCGAAAATCCGTTAAAAATGTGGCAGTGACATTTTGAAAACTGCGCGGCAGCGGCGCCGCCTGTGCCAAGCCGGCCGGCCTGTCTCCAACTACGACGTATTAGGATCTATATTGAGGTCGTACTATAGACACAAAGTTCCAGCGCATGCGCTTATAACTATAGTACAGCCTCCTTCTAGGCTGTTTCATGTCTTAAATCTCTCTCGTCTCGCGCCGAATGAGTTTACTTTTTTACACGAACCCTATAAATAATAGCGTGATATTTTTCTTTATTACGTTAACACCATACGTACTTAAAACAATTAACTTGGCGCATAATTTGCTTAAACAATGTCTTACTGCGTGTCGTAAAACGTGCGTTTCAAAAGTGAGCGATAATAGCGCTACCTATTTTCCAAGTGCAGAAACATTTGTCTCCGGGTATGTCCAACTTGGAAAATAAATAGACGTTCGTGTATTACATAATTCTGGAACTCCTAATTTATTTTTACCGCATATACTGACTGTGAAAGTGATTATTTTCAATCACTTATACATGTAATTCTCGACGATTTTAGATAAGATAAGCACAAAATGGCGTTTTTGGAACATTAAACGTCGGTATATGCTACGGTGCTGCTATCTATCCACCATCTTGTGAACGTTCGTACAGTTGCGCTATCTGTCCGCTCTGCTCGCTACTAGTATCTACGTTCTCGTACAATTGGAATGTTTTTACGTTATGTTATATAAAAATGTGCACTGAATAAATACATCCGCCTATTCCTTCTTTCTTTGGTGAATAATTTACAAGGGCATTTTACTAGTAAGGAATGCCTACTTTTTTCCCCATTAAACGCTACGCAAATCGGGCTCTTCGCTCGAGAGAAGGCGCTCGACAGCTCGGTTTTCTCTTTTTTTTTTAGGACAAGGGTCGATCATATCTATTGTTTAGCGGTGTTCTTTTGATCATAAGACATCTGACTATTGATATAAATTTATATTTAAACTATCACTTGCTTTATTTTTCCGTTAAATGCTACGGGAGTCGGGCTATTCGCTCGAGAGAAGACACTCGGAATCTCGATTTTCTCATTTTTTGGTGACAAGGGTAGGTCATATCTACCGCTCAACAGTGTGACGTCTGGCTACTGATATCAATTTATGTTTACATTATTACGTTAATTAATTTCCCACAAAACGCTATGGAAGTCGAGGCCCGACTAGAGACACTTTGCAGAAAAAATGCAATTTTAAAATTTTCTGTTAATGTCAGAGGGTGGAGGGGGGTGGCAAAAATAAGCCGCTATCGAATTTACGAAGGTAGCGATTTTACGAATGCAATGAGAGGAACCGTGAGTATTCGTAAAATCGGGGGTCTAGTGTAACAATTTTTGGCTATATATTTATGTACAGATCAGTTTTCTAAACAGGACACAGATTTTGAAATTTGACTGAAAAGTGTCACTGGTATTTCTGGGTAACTACGAACATAACACCACTGTAAACATTAACATGGAATAGCAGAGTGTGGCCAGAGCTGCCATGTGTGCGTGTGACACTGACCTACAGTGACGAGAACCAAGCTGTGCTCCTCCTGGCCGTACTGACCAAACAGCACGGCAGACACCGTGTCTGGGGCAGAGACCACATCCACCAGTTGGCGATCCTGGTAGACATGCACTGCTCCTCCGCGCAGTGCCACACACAGCAGTGTTGTCCCCACGTGCTTCAGAGTGACTGCCGTCATGGCCGTCACTGCCGCCGCTAGGGGCACTTCCCAAAGCTTCTTGCCCTACGAGTCACACCCAATACACGAACCCTGTACCTCGTGACGAGCACCTCGTGTTCATTCAGTGACGCTGTGCAAATGTCAGCAACCAGTTTCCATCTCTGTTCTCTCAAAGTTTATTTGGGGCGTTAAATTCCACAAGAACACCTATGTAAAGAATTTTTTACATTTGTGAATTGTGCAGTGGATCTGTATTTTACCCTTCAACCTGGTGCTCCTCCATACTAACCCTTGTTGATACGATAATCCTGACAAACTAATTCACACACACTTTAGAATAGAGTTCTGCAATGAGTTAACTATTCCGGACATATTAAAACATCCATGACAATAAGCTAAAAGAAAACTACACTTGCACGTGTTGTTGGCTTAGGCAAGATGGGAAGCGATACAAAGAAAGGCTTGAAGGTAGACTGACTAAAGAAGCAGCCAGTATCACATCAGAGTAGAAGCAAAGATACCTTCTTGGAGTAGCAGTGTAGTGCGGGGGTCATGAGTGCCGAGAGGACGGCACCGTCGTCAGGACGCAGCACGAGGGCAGCGCAGGGGGAGGTGAGACAAGCCAGTACCTTTGCCTGCGACCAGCCGCGTCGCACCAGACAGAGGGAGCCGTCTCGACAGGCCGCTACCAGTCGGAACTGAACGTCGTACAAGCCCGCACACTGCAGATGTGTGGCCGCTGTTCTCAGACTTGCCTGCACCCAGTCACGTACGCTCACACCACTGACACTCCCCGCCCACTCTAAGCAGAACTTGACGTCTGCTGTAAACATTAGCTGGAAATACACACAGTCTGATGGGAAAGGTTAACAAATTACCATGACTTTGCAAACTGAGACATCGTTTCTCTCCATACAGCTCTTTCTCTGCATCTCTCTTAAAAACTATGTACGTATTTTATATCTGTATGTTTATTATTTATATGCCATTTCTTTGTCTAAATGTCTCTCTTCTGAAAGAAAGTGTGAAGATAAAAGCAAGAGAGATGTCCAGTCAACATATACGTTGACAGTAAGACCTGCTGACTACCTACACACAGCTGATACGATAACATACCGTCACATATTACATACTCTACCTGTTAACGCACAATTATTTCATGGACTGTATACAACTAATACAATTAACGGTAACGGATGCCACATTATTATAGCGATATACAGTGAGGCTGCCCGAACGCACTACTCACCGCCATGTTTGATCCTTTTAGATGAAGGCCTCCTCCCGGAAGCCCAAGGCTGCCAACCGCTGGCAGATGATGAGGAAGAGCTGCTGCCAACTCAAACTGGTGAACTGCTGCGCGGGAGATTCAAAGTTGGAAGTGCTCACCGGGATTGTTCGAAATGCACTATTTAATGATTTAGTCTCAACGAAATTTAGAAATACCCAAAAATATACACTATGTACAGTCAGAACATTCCGCCCACCTTGAAATGTCATTTCAACAGAGTGGTACAGGACAAAGCTTGACTACCGGACGTTTCAGAGATCCAGTAGCAGTGCGCACAGTAGCCACTCTCGCCACACCATCCTTCCCTGGGTGAAGCTCCTGGATGCGTCCCAGGCGCCACTGTAGAGGAGGCAA
>PNEQ01065086.1:0-31902 GCA_003012365.1 Medauroidea extradentata
TAAATAACCGCCTTTTGTAAACATCTGTCAAAGTTACAGTAAAAATAAATCAACAGTTGACTGAGTAAGTGAGTTGTTATTGGTGAAATCACGATGGTTAGTTAACCCCGAAAGTAACTTAAACTGAGCTATCCGGAGCACGCCAAGCCACATAACCTCAACACCCACTACAGTGACTACAACAGCAATAGATAAACACACAGCAGACGCAGAGGACGCGTCACAATATCCATTGGAGTCCTTCCTTTCACCCCACTCAGTTTTGTACTGGCACTTCCCCATTGCAATTTCTCACTAGAAAGAATACAGAATATAACCCAAGGTTTCAAAATCTTGAAAATTTAGACAAACATGTTATATTTTAGATAAAATACTTCACAAAATTAGGAAGTTAGAAACCTCAAACGGCTGCCGTGCCTAGTGGCCATAGTTACAAAATCGCCCCTGCACGACGATATTGATAATAGCCATACACATAATCAGAGAGGAAAGGTACAATTTTATACTCATAAAATTTGCAAAGACGTTACTGCAAACCATGATCCGACACAGAGCACAGCAAAAACAACTTCAGAGTCAAAATCACCACGTAAACGCTTGTTACATACATATTTTGTTAAAAGAATATCCTGCTAACTTCAAATAATAATTAATTTACATCTGTAACTTTTCCTGATCTATAATTCACAATCAGAAATGTATCGTAGACATACAATATTACAACAAACGAAAACGGAGACCATAGGCAACGGCGGGATGGGAAAACTACAATGGGCAAATTCAGCCAGTGTTGCCAACCCGAACAGAGAATATTCCGCTACATACCTAATGAAATTCTGTTAGATTCGGCTACACAATAAATAAATACTTAACAATACATTATTATTATTATTATTATTATCAAAAAGTCGCTACATTATCTGTATTTCTCGGTTTTCGCCACTACATCTCCACGAGGTCAAAATTCCGCACGGCTATGTAACAGAATTCTGCTACAGTTGCCGACACTGCATTCAGCAGACAAAGCCTAACAATTGAGAGCAAACAACACAATAATCAATAGTTATCGCAAAACAGTTGTTCCGCAATAGTCGATACAAAATGTAAGCAAAAACAGCAATTGATTAGTCATCAGTGTAGTCTACGATCACGTGGACAGTTTCCATCATCACTTTTGAACTTTTAAGAGACTTTTAGTGTAAAAAGGAACAAAAAAGTGACTTTGCTAAAAAAAGGAACCAATATCTTAAAAAGAGACCATGTGGGAGCCCTGCAGTACCAGTGTTATAAATGCACACTTCATTTCATGTAACTAGAAAAGTAATTCCAATAAATATGTAATATCTACCATCTAATTAAAATAAATACCAGCCTAACGTAAACCTTCCACAAAGCGTTAGCTTAGTTTAATTTACTGCATTTATCAGTATGTCATCGCAACATGGTAAAATCTGATTTATATATCTACGTGAATCGTATTACAGCAAAAAAAAGTAGGATAATGTTTTGCATCATATGAGAAACTTTAAATCACATGAAATGAACTAAAAATTTGCAAATAAACATCGGTAGCAAAATTACATCTCACGCAAAGATTATCCCTTTGATCAACTACGAAAACAAAAAGCTATATTTAAAAATGACACAAAGTGACTCAACAGATTAAGTCAAACAATAATTCACTTGCAATTGGGCACTCCCTCGAGCACTATCAAACCTTTCTTAAACCTACTAACCCCCTTTAGGTTCACCAATTCCTCGAAAAGTAAATTTCATTCTTTCACAGACTTTTTAAGCAATGGGCATTGTTGGTTAGTTTTTTGTGCATGTTCACACACGTAAGTCTATTTTCATACGTAGGTCTACTTACAAAGATATCAGGCTATACAATTTCTTATGACAAAGTTTATTAATTCTATTTAACAGTTTCATAAACACATGCTAGCCTATTTAATCACACTTAGCAATTTAAACCACCACTCTTTTATTAACACAGTTTATATTTAAAAGTTTGTAATGGTTATGTACCATTCCTCGGAGGTTATATTTTCTTATCTTCAAAGTTATTTATCCCATTTTATCACATAATTTTGCAAATATTTAATATGTGACTTTCAGACAACAAATATCCGAGCTGAAACATACGGTCATAATAAACAATTAATTAACACAACTTCATGTCAAGTTCTAGCACTGTAGAAAATGTACTTACGAAACAAACACCAACACAAATGTGTGCACCTATATTTACAGGAAAATAGATTTTCAAAATGTTCACATACGCATAGCAAAATGGTTTTGTGACGAATTTTTTCAATGATTCACAAAAATAGACAATTTAATAGCCATATTAGCTTTAAATAGTCCAGAATACAATCATGCTTAGGCACCTTGGCAGCATTTTGGCGGTTGACGATCGGGTCGGTTTGGCTTTGGCTGCGCTCTTGTTATGTTCGTGTGATGTAACAGAAAAGTCATACCACAGCTATAAACGTAGTGCGTTAGTTACGGTACCTCTTACTTTATTCTTTTGCAGTCCTACAATAGTTCCTATAAATAGCAATACTATAATTCTCGTACAATTATCACATTCGTGATATAACTCTGCTACATGTCCGGTCTTGCAGTGTCACCAACATCTGAAACTTCTACGAGAAATTATTAGAGGGTGAAGCGTGATTTACGAAACTTTTATTAAAAAAAAAAGCACGGTCAAGATAAAATTCCAGAACGTTTCGCAATTTCCATTACCTTTTTCTGACTATTTCAAATTCCCTGACTTTTCCTAATTTTCTACACTTGTGGCAACCATGCAATAATAATAATTTTTTAATTAGTGTACCTGTATCATCATCCATTTCTGTTATATCTACTAACAGTAGTGAATAGTTACCACTATTACGGAAGTGATGTACACGTGTCAATTATCGTTGAACTTTAGCAAAGCAATGGCATAACTTTGGTGGAAATTTAAATGTCTATAGCTATATCCAGTGATTTAGTTAAGTACCCTTAGTTACCGTATTCGCCCATGTACCCTGCGCACCTTTTTTCCCGAATTAGAATGCCCAAAATGAGGGTGCACGGCTTACATGGGTAATTTAAGTTTGAAGTTTGTGCGCACGTGCGGGAGGTAGGCTTGGCAACGCTGCCGGGGTGGTGCGGCGGTGGAATGTGGATGTCTAGACGAGTGATCACGGATATACGAACTCACGTGTGCAGCTAATAGTGGTCTCTGCATGTAACTGATTAGCGTACATTTATCGTAGTGTTTACGTTGATAGTTCAGGCAGTAAAAATGTCAAAACAATTGCGTTCATTTACAGTGGGAGAGAAACTGAAGATGATAAAAGAAGCAGAAGAGTTAGGAAATCGCGCGGCAGGCCGTAAGTACGGCATTGCGGAGTCGTGTATCAGAGACTGGCGGAAAATGAGAAACAAGTTGCAGAAAAGCAATGTGAACAGGAGGGCCTTCAGGGGGAAAAAAGCTAAATTTCCACACGTAGAAGAAAGATTAGTTGCATACATAACTGCATTACGACAGTTTGGATATGCCGTTTCTACTGACACGTGTCAATTGGAGGCCTTGAAAATTGCCCGAGAATTGGGTGTAAATCCTGAGTTAAAGGCTAGCAAGAACTGGATTTACCAATTCTACAGATGGAATGGCTTATCTGTGCGACGGAAAACGACTGTTTGCCAGCGACTTCCCGATGACTATAATGACAAGTTGGTTCAGTATCAACGTCACGTTATTCGCTTGCGGCAGAAGCACTTGTACCTACTGGGGCAAATGGGAAATGCCGATCAGACTCCCGTCTATTTTGAAATGCTGTCTGACACAACAGTTGAAGCACGTGGCTCAAAATCTGTGCAAGTAAGAACAGGTGGCAATGAAAAGCAGTGGTGTACCGTCATGCTTACAATGCTAGCGGACGGGAAGAAGCTTCCTCCTTTTGTGATTTTCAAGCGCAAATTGATACCGATAAATGAGAAAATACCGGCCGGAATTTTCGTAAGGGCGCATGAAAAAGGCTAGATGGACAACACTTTAGTAGCTGAGTGGTTGAAGTGTGTGTGAGAACGCCGGCCAGGAGCCCTACTGCGACAAAGAAGTATGTTGGTTCTGGACAGTTATCGATGCCACCTGACTGATAATGTTAAAAAACGTCTACAGGAAGGAAACACCGACCAGGTAATAATCCCGGGTGGCATGACCTCGATTCTCCAGCTCCTAGATGTGTGCGTAAACCAGCCGTGTAAAGCACATTTAAAAAGGCTTTATACGGAATGGATGGCAAGTGCGGAGCACACCTACACTCCCACAGGCAGACTGCAGAAACCGTCTCTTGCGCAGCTTTGTGGGTGGATAAAGACAGCGTGGGCTCTAATCCCAGAAGATCTTGTTCTCAAAAGTTTCCGCAAATGCTCCATTAGTAATACGCTCGACGGAAGTGAAGATAATAATGTTTGGGAGAGTGATGCAGTTTCCGAGGACAGTCCTGACGAAATAGACCGGGACAGCAGCGATGATGACGATGACGTATCAGTTTAAAGACTTTTTTTTATTTATACCAAAGACTTTACATTTTTTTTCCCCGACTTTTCATCTACAGAATCCATTTGTACATAGCTGTATTTACTGTGAGTGATACACGCAAAGCTAAGCTTTTTTATTCACTGAAAACGTCTCGTGAAGTGGTGATACACGTGGAGTGTTTGTATTGCTTTTGTGCTGCGACTGTACCAGTTGACCTTGACAACTTCGCTCGCTTACTCACGTGTCCGAGCGCGCCCACATACACACACAGACACTGGCTGGTGCCGTGTTGCTGGCATGCAGCGCTTGCCACTTGGAAGCAAAAAAGCGCATGTCAACCTCTCGCGACAAACTCAGTTCCGTGCATTAACATCCGCCCCATTTATGAGGCATTGATTTATTTTAAAGAAGTGGCTGCTATATACAAATAAATATAGTAGGTGAGCATAATTTTTGTTTGTTTGATTGTTTTGCCCCATAATAAAATTTTTCTATCCCAAAAAATTTATTTTTTGAAAAAAATTTTTTTCCCCCAAATTTGTCATTGAAAAAAGGGGTGCGCGGCTTACATGGGTGCGCGGGGTACATGGGCGAATACGGTATTCAGGGTACTCAATACAACAATGATGAATGTGTAAACTTTCAACTGTCAATGTCTAATAGTGGAGGCTTGGTCTTTCGTAACACAACTGATCGTTCAGCAAAATATACCATGATCCATTATTTAGGTTGGCCACACATTTTCCAAAATGAAATTTCCTGTATTTTCCCCGTTTTCCAGAAAGTTCTAAAACTGTTCCCTGAATGAAACATTGTGCTTATTGCATTTAGGAAAATATGAAGTACCAAAATTACGAAACTACTAAAGCAATTACAACATAAATCGGACAAAACTAAAAATTTAATGGAATGTTTCTATAATTACATATGTTCAATATTTTCATCCAAAACATATTACAACTCTTCAAATAAACTGTAGTTCTGTACTATTTACAAATGGTAGAATCAATAAAGTAATACACTCATACTTACAGCAATACGTAATCCAAAGAAAGAATAATCCTCGTAGTCCACTTATGTAATAAAAATATTTGTTTAAGCAGCCTACAATTCACCATTCATAAAACTTAGTGTGCTCACAGAATGCCAATAGGGATTCCATTACAATCCCAATACTATCACCATTTAACCTTCCTCCTCATCTAAAGAGCGTGACTGAAGGAGTTCCTCATCTAAAGAGCGTGACTGAAGAATTTCCACATCTTCAGCAGGTAGCCACTCAAGAAGAACCAGGTGATTACTAGTAAACATTCTCAACTTTAATCCTCCATTGGCAAGTAAGGCAATCAACTCCCTCTGAGTTTCCACTGCAGACTCCACTGAAGGGACATCCGTAACCCCATTATCCACATAAACATCTTTTACAAGACCCTTGATGCCACAGGGAATCTATTTGCTTCACCATCTGTAAGTTGCTGCAACATCCAAAGAACCAGGCAAGGTGTAGAAGCAACACCATCCATTACTGTTTTCAAGCGAAAATCCTGCATGAGGCCATCCTCAAAATAACGATGCCATACTATTAGCTGAAAATCCCAATAGTGAAAATGGACTTGGGTCTGGCAATACATTTGACGGATGTCTACAATAACACTACTCCGTGCACTCAGGAGGATAACAACATGCTCACAGTATCCTTCTGAAATTTAATCCCTGTCAATAGAGCATGGTTCAAAGAACAACCCAACAAACCTATACACGATGCATCGAACACAACTCTATGTTTAGTGGTGGAGCTCTCAGGTCTTATGACAGAGAAACTTGGGCTTCTGGAATTTCATCCATGTGTCCACTGTCAAGATAGACTTGCAAGAAGATAGAATAGAAATCCTTTAGTTCGGGATTTCCTACCTAATGGGCCTCAATGCGGAAAAGACTACTTACTGCCCGTGGCTTGGTTACACCAAAGAAATGGTTATGAAGCTCGAAAAGGCAAGGACACTGCATATCTACCTGCAGTGTCTCAAAAGTGAGTTTGCACAAAATGCTGCTCATACTGTATGTTTTACCTGGACAAATGCTTACTTAAAAGGAGTTCCTCCACTTCCCAAAAGCATTTAATAATATCAGGCAAAAATGGTATGGTAAGAAGATATAAATAAAATACCGTATTTACTCTATTCTAAGATGCACATTTTTTGAGGCTTTTGGAGACCTAAAAGTGGGCTGCGTCTTAGAATCGATGACGTATTAGATTCGCCGGCATTTTAATGGATGTAGACAAAAAATTTAGTAAAAAAACCATTTAGTCTGAGATTTGCTGGCATGTACTTACAATGCGGAGTATCGCGTCATTAATCTAGAAATAAGCATGAACAAACACCCCATCTCAATTCATGTCGCGAACGGTAACGAAAACTTGTTGTATTTGAGTGTTAGGCCATTTTAACACCGCAGCGAAGCACACAGCCACATGCCTCACGTGCCAAGTGATCAAAAACACAGCTCAGATGACGACATGGCAATTTGAGACAAGAACTGCGTGTTCTGACTGAATAACAGCAGACATATGCTGTTTCTTCATTAAGAACAATTGGCGCGGGCTGTGCTATACCTGAGTCACACACACACATCACGCTTACAGAAAGAAATGCATCTGGGAGCGCTGTCTCTTTCGCTTACACACGCAACTACCGTGCTCATCTCTACTTAGCTTGCTAATTGCTACAGCTCATATTTTACTGCCAGGGCCTGGAGCTTTTTGAATTACGCAGCAAGGACGGCGAATGAGAGGATGCATTGGCATTTATTGCCTGTGTCAGTGTGTTTGCTGTTCTGAGTCATTCACCTTCATGCTCACACAGTCGGCCATATGTGTTTTTTATCTTTTAGTTTAATGGCAATTTCAACATTTAATTAACTGTACACTACTTATAAATTATAATGTAATACACTAAACGTCCGATAAACTTGAGCGAAAAGATATAAATCTTTGTGGGCTGGCTGTTGCATTGTTACCACACACTGTCAGAAAGAGTGTGGGAACAAGTGTAAGTCCCCTTTTTTTTGTCTTGGAATGAGTCTGCTTGGACAGCTGAAGGGGAAGAAAGAAAAATAAAAACAAAGAAAAAAATCACGGGTGGTGGGCAGTGTGTAAAAACGAGCATGTATAGCCTAAGCATTGCTTATCATCGAACTGTCTGTCTAGATTTGGTAGCGCTCATGTAGGTCCGACACTTTTTCTGTTGGCACACTGCCAAAATAAAATCACAAACTTTTAATGATATTGCTCAAAGTTAATGCGGACACGTACGCCCACTTTTGTTACTTCTTATTGGCTTGGAACTTAACTTTTGGCCACCGCTAAACACAGTTCATGACTAGCACGCGAAAATAAATTAACTACCAATGTTGGCGTCGCTCATTTTTGCTAGCAGCTCGTAAAACCTTATACACGTTGCACAGTAGCGCATTCTGGCGAAACAGCGAAACACTGTCTCTCGTGCTGTCCGCCTAAAAATTTTTTCGACTACTTAATGCGTTAATCCGCTGCATGGCAGCCGGCCAGCCACCAAGTACGTCACGAGGAAGGATGTAGGTACACGCATTGTTACGCAATGCCGCGGGTGAGGGAGGCGGTGCAGCAGCTGCCACTTCTATAAACAACACGTCTGTCTTTAGCTTTGCTTTAGGCTGGTGGGGCGACAAGCGACATTTCACATGACGGCAAGGTTGGACTTGTTTTGAAAAGAAAGGCTAGAGTGCATCTTAGACTCGCATATAAACTTTTTTTTAACATTTGTAGCTCTAAAAGTGGGGTGCGTCTTAGACAGGATGGCGTCTTAGACGCAAGTAAATACGGTAACTTCACATTAGGGGGGCAGTGATGCTCCAATCGTCCCATCAAAATCTAACCCAGAAGAGATTCTACCACACCATCAAGCTTTCCCCCAGTTAACAAGTGAGGAAACAGGTCTGCTCCAATAAGAAGATCTGTTGGACCTGGTTCGTCAAATGTTGGAGTCGGCTAGTTTGAGATGAGCCACAGCCTTCCTTACTCCTGGCGAGATTTCTATACTAGCTTGAAGTGTCACAGTCACATCGTTCTTTAACACCTCCTCACGGCCTCCTAACTGTGGGCACTGCTCTTTCCTCACCCTGCCGCCATGCCAACACATTGCCTGGGTCGCCAGTAGGACTGCCCTTAGGCGAGCGCCGCCAATGCAACCCGCTAAAGAAGCTCGAAAAATAGGACAAGAGTTCCAGCCATCCCTTGTGGCTAGCGCACATCCTGTCTGCATATCACCACCCCTGCGACGAGGGGTGCCTGGTGGTTGCACCTGTCATTTACCTGCTCACCCCAGGCCGGCACGCCGATACATAAGCCGGGCACAGGGCGTGAAATCTTGATCAGTTGACATCTCGTTGACAACCATGCTGGTTCTTATCAGAGTCTGTGAAAGGCTATACTGCCATCAAGCAAACTTCCACTGATCTTCTGCCTAACGTCACCCTGGAAACCGCGCACGCGCTGCCGGAAACCTTGCCACCGCCTGCATCACGTCAAGTAGATACCAAGCAGGAGTTCTGGGCCGCCCTCGCCCACGTGTCCGCGCCAGGATTAGCAGTGGTCTCACTCGTAGGGACACCTTTCGAACAGCACCTGTGTTCGTCCTTCTACCCTAGCTCCCTACCAAAACCCCTCCAACCCACCCTACACCAACCCCTCCCTGGAAGCTTGTTGACTCCTCTGGCTTTGGAATACGTCAAGAGGATCACACTTTGCTGCCCTTCAGGCATTTTCTCTCCCGGTCACAGGTATCACTTGGACCAAGTAAGAAATTGCCAGGGCTGAGATGTACTCAATCACTAACCTCTCCCAGGTTGAGCTAGTTCAGGGTGTTCCACTTGGGAAAGACTGAGTGTGAGGTACGCTGCCAACATCCACTAGAGCATCCAGTTGCATAGCTTGTGCTACGGTCCTCACAGACACCTAGGACCACTTGACAGGCATTGGCATCACGCCAGGACGCCATACATTGGCCCCCTAGAAGCATCCCATGGGAAATTATTAGCCCCAATCTTTCCTTCCTCTTTGTAACATCGCAGATTAGAAAATTAACTCACTGTCTGACATGCCAGAGGAGGATAACCCTTTTCCCCAACACCGAAGTACATGATGCCCAGGCATAGGGCTGGAGGGCGACACAAGCAGAGGGTTGCCTTGGCCATCAGAAGGCAGTCAGATGAGGTGAGGTCCACTGCAAGGGTCAAACAGTGAATTCCCGAAACCACATCATGGAAGCTATCTCCAGGAGGTAGTACCAGCATCTTGAGGGAGAAACTATTTCAAGAGCCACATCTCTTAACTCATATGACAACCTCCATCCTTCACCAAAGACCCCGTTCATGGAGCCCTTTGCACCCTGCTCCCAGGGACAAAGCAAACATGCCATCTGGTATATACCCACACCTACCTACCACACAACGGTGTCAAAGTAGTTGGCTTGTGATGTGATGAAGTACAAAGGCATCTACAGCAAAATGCAGATTTCCTTCACGTGGAGGTACTACAAGAGACATACGATTTTGCAACACTCACTAGTGTGTTAGACAGTTCTTGGATAGCTAGTTCAGCCCTTCTACGAGACAGTCCCAAAGTTTGAAGACAATGTTCAGTGATAAAGCTAGCTTGACTCGCAGAGTCTAACAAAGCACGAACAACAACATGTGCTCCAGAATCATTTAAGACACGTACCTGCACTACAGTCACAATTGGGACTACCTCACACTCTTGTAGCAATGTGTAAGTATCCACCTTATAATCATGTGTCTGAGTGTTAGTAGCATTTTTGAATTGCAGTAGTGAAATGGTGGCAAGAACCACATTGTCCGCAAGATGACTTTGATGAACACTGTCTTGACTGATGACTGCCTGAAAAGTACTGAGACAGAATTGTCTATCCTTAACTAGCTTGAAGTGATCAGTCAGATTGAGTTGACTGAACTCAGTACACTTGTGCAACTGAAACGGAAAATGGATGTTCGGAAAAACCATTCGCAATAGCTGGTATTTTCACAAAAAATTATAGTATGAGAGTATTGTACATGCTTAAATACTGACAAGCATACCAAGAAACTTGTACGTTTAACAGTGTGTCAGTCGTTAAATAACTCGTGAATCAACTGTACGGATGTATCATCCGCTAATCATAATTATAATAACAAACATATAGCGTCTTAGATTCTGTTTGCAATGCCTGTTAATATTATATATGTACATGACAGATACTGTAACAAGCTCTTACGCAAAATCACAGTACAAGACATTCACAGCCAATGAGTATGTTTGTTTATAAATTGCGTTGTTTATTCTAAAACTCAGTTAAGAGTAAACAGAGAATAGTCGTGTGTAGATATTTTTGCAATTGTACCATTTTTTTTTAATTTTATTTAAGTATTGTGATTATGATTAAATATCACAGTCAAATTTATATTTATTTAGATATCATATTGTATTACTCTGCATTGAAAATAGTCATAACATCATAAAGCAATTCACTAACAAACATGTTCAAGTCACCACACACAGCTACAAAAAGCACAGGCTTTAGTAACAACTTGCCAACAATATGAGTATATGTTTACTGTGACAAAAATCACAGAGTTTAGTGACAAGTATTTTCTGTTAACTATTGCTATTGGCACTGTGAAAAGAAAGCACTACAGCCTTACAGGCCGGCATAAGCGGCACCAGCCAGAGGCAGAATCAGGGCTGCCAACTCAAGGCAGCATGGGTGGGAAATTTTAAAGGTCCCACGCTCAAAGTTAGCACTGTAGTCAATACACTATACAAAATAGTTGATACACAAGCACTATCAAGTCCACTAGAAAATATTTACAAAATCCCAATATCTAAGCAGGGACAAAAACTACCTTGCTCAAATCATTAATCATTAAAACAGACAGATGGTAGAAAACTGGCAGTGTTTGCAGATGATAACAGTAGTGTGCAAACAAAAGGTAACACAGATCATAGGAAATTCTGAACTACCTAGTGTTTTCTTAAAATTGTAGAAAAACTCCATCCAACTTAATCAATGCAGAGAATACTACTTATCTCTTGGTACGAAGTTTGAAGTGTATTGAAATCCCCATGATAAAGAATCCAGAAGTGTAACTGTTGTGGTCAAAATACTAGCTCAATCAAATAATCAAGATGTTGACCAAGATGCATTTGTGAACGAGTGCTTACACTTTCAGGCATACAAGAAATTAGAGAAAATTTGAAGTCGTAGTAAGTGCTATGTTTACATTAGGAGCAACTGGTTGGAGAGCACATTTCCAAACCTAGAAATCACTACGTTAATTTGTCCGACAACACCTGTCGCTAAACTTCTCTGCAGAGAGAGGATCTTGTGCTTTAAAACTTATACAAATACAAAAAAAGGCAGACCATTGGTGAGGAAAAGCTGAAGAGCCTAATGATTTTGTGCATAGCTAGTGATACAAATAACTCTGAAGATTGACTTCAAGAACTAGATTGATGACTTTGCCAGATCCAAACAAAGAAAATAAAAATTGCTTTAATAAATTCATGAAGAAAATGGTTCCCTAGTCTCAATGTGTTTTTCTTTACTATACTTAAAACATAAATTGATCTGTCCATGTCAGAACATTTTTAGAATACAGAAAGACCATTCTTAATAAGTACTAGCTCAACAGGATTGTAATGTCTTTTATCATCTGCCGGTTTCCAGTCTGGGACATGGTGTGTTCATGTATGGTGGGTGGGCTGGCTCTCCATTCATCACTCCCAGATCAATACTGTAATTGGCACCTAACTGTTCATTAATGAATGAGGAGGCAGGTGGGCGCCAATTTGAAGTCTGCCCAGGGCGTCATAATTCGTAAACACGGCCCTGATTACATCACAATTTTCTTGGCTTTATTTTATTACTATGAACTGGTGAGCATATTTTTAATCAGTTTTTATTGTAATTTCCTTGATTATTTTATCTCAGTGGTCTCGCGAACATATTTTAATCAATTTTCATTGTGATATTCATTACATTTTCCATGAGAATTTTTTACATTTTGTTGAGGAGAGAGAGGGAAAAGGTAGGCGAGAGCGCAGCGTATTCTCACATATGTCCGTGTTGTATGTAAGGCCTAACTCTGCAGATGTGCGCAGAGCAATGCTGGAATCAAAATAGCATGACAGAAGCAACACAAAGTGCACAATGTGACACTAAAAATTCTTACTATTGCGAACACTAGATTGTCTGTCGCATGATAAATACTAAAAAAATATATAAAATGTAAATAATGTTAATACTGTAGTTCCTCGCAACTGCATACTAACCTCTTGTACGACAGCCATAAACGTTTACAGTATTTAAATTTTTTTCCGTTTATTTATAATGTATTTTAAATACAGACTGGCATTTCCAAACTTAAAAATAAAATCACTATTAAATGTTACCGTAAAAATTTTATGATTTCTTTATAAAAAAAAAATCTCTCAAAATAAAAAATTTAATTCATTACCAACTCACCAGTTTTAGCAACATATCAGCAAAAATTTTAATCAGTTTTTCAGCTTTGTCATGTCTGCATTGCGAATACAATAGAAACTTCTGTTCAGAATTTGAGTCACGTCTGCCATTTTTGTTGCGCTGATGTCACAGAAGCTTTGATGCTGACTGGCTGACAAGTTTTGCTATTCACGTTGCGCCGTTCATGTCGAATCGGTCTCACTATTGTGACTCCACCGTAACTCTGCAGACGTGCACTTACAATGTGTACCAGCCAAAGTTTTTTCGCCCAATTTTCTTTATTTCACAGTGAGCGGTCCTCGCCTTTAAGCCTTGAAATGTTAGAAGGGATAGGAGTCTTATTAATTAATGATAACTTTAGTATGTTATAGTTACAAGCTTAAAGTACCGTATTCGCCCATGTACCCCGCGCACCTTTTTTCCCGAATTAGAATGCCCAAAATGAAGGTGCGCGGCTTACATGGGTAATTTAAGTTTGAAGTTCGTGCGCACGTGCGGGAGGCAGGCTTGGCAACGCTGCGGGGGTGGTGCGGCGGTGGAATGTGGATGTCTAGACGAGTGATCACGGATAACTTACGAACTCACGTGTGCAGCTAATAGTGTTCTCTGCGTGTGACTGATTAGCGTACAGTTATCGTAGTGTTTACGTTGATAGTTCGGGCAATAAAAATGTCAAAATGATTGCGTTCATTTACAGTGGGAGAGAAACTGAAGGTGATAAAAGAAGCCGAAGAGTTAGGAAATCGCGCGGCAGGCCGTAAGTATGGCATTGCGTAGTCGTATATCAGAGACTGGCGGAAAATGAGAAACAAGTTGCAGGAAAGCAATGTGAACAGGAGGGACTTCAGGGGGAAAAAAGCTAAATTTCCACATGTAGAAGAAAGATTAGGTGCATACATAACTGCATTACGACAGTTTGGATATGCCGTTTCTACTGACATGTGTCAATTGGAGGCCTTGAAAATTGCCCGAGGAATTGGGTGTAAATCCTGAGTTAAAGGCTAGCAAGAACTGTATTTACCGATTCTACAGACAGAATGGCTTATCTGTGCGACGGAAAACAACTGTTCGCCAGCGACTTCCCGATGACTATAATGACAAGTTGGTTCAGTATTAACGTCACGTTATTCGCTTGCGGCAGAAGAACTCTTATCTAATGGGGCAAATGGGAAATGCCGATCAGACCCCCGTCTATTTTGAAATGCCGTCTGACACAACAGTTGAGGCACGTGGCTCAAAATCTGTGCAAGTAAGAGCAGGTGGCAATGAAAAGCAGCGGTGCACCGTCATGCTTACAATGCTAGCGGACGGGAAGAAGCTTCCTCCTTTTGTGATTTTCAAGCGCAAATTGATACCGAAAAATGAGAAAATACCGGCCGGAATTTTTGTACGGGCGCATGAAAAAGACATAGCTGTATTTATTGTGAGTGATACATGCAGAGCTAAGCTTTTTTATTCACTGAAAACGTCTCGTGAAGTGGTGATACACGTGGAGTGTTTGTATTGCTTTTGTGCTGCGACTGTACCAGTTGACCTTGACAACTTCGCTCACTTACGTGTCCGAGCGCACCCACATACATACACACACAGACACTGGCTGGTGCCGTGTTGCTGGCATGCAGCGCTTGCCCCTTGGAAGCAAAAAAGCACATGTCAACCTCTCGTTGCGGCAAACTCAGTTCCGTGCATTAACATCTGCCCCATTTATGAGGCATTGATTTATTTTAAATAAGTGGCTGCTATATACAAATAAATATAGTAGGTGAGCATAATTTTTGTTTGTTTGATTGTTTTGCCCCATAATAAAATTTTTCTATCCCAAAAAATTTATTT
This sequence comes from Medauroidea extradentata, assembly GCA_003012365.1. Taxonomy (NCBI): domain Eukaryota; kingdom Metazoa; phylum Arthropoda; class Insecta; order Phasmatodea; family Phasmatidae; genus Medauroidea; species Medauroidea extradentata. Next base: position 14,932 of record PNEQ01065086.1, read on the forward strand.
TTTGAAAAAAAATTTTTTCCCCAAATTTGTCATGGAAAAAAGTGATGCGTGGCTTACATGGGTGCGCGGGGTACGTGGGCGAATACGGTACATATTTAAATAACCACATATTGCAACTTCTTACATTTTGGATTTTTATTTTTAAGAATTAAAACTTTTAATTTTTTGAGGAGTTCTGAGAATGATTTAGTTAGATTACTGTTGCGATTAGATACCAGTTCTACTGTGTATGGTAATAACAATTAAAAAAGACATATTTGCTGGTCTTTTAATTGGAACTGAACATGAAATACAGTCTGTTCATTGGTCGCACGAACACGTCACAATTTTCACATGCTGTATCTGGACTACAAAATGTGTGAACGCGTTATGAAGTAATTAGTCATTATTTGATACACAGTAAAATATTCTACTTGGCTCTTAATCAAAGTCATGTTTGAGCATTTTGCAGTCTTGCATGGGAAAGGAAAAGTAGAAGGAAGTAAAGTAACCATAACAAGAGCTGTATGGAATTGAACACATTTATGTAAATGTAAATAAGCAAGGAAACAATTTGTTACCAATGGAAGGCATAACTGCTTCACTCCTTCCAAAAACATTTGAATGAATTCTCTCTGCTTGCAGCAAAACTTGCTCAGTCTAGGTTAAAAGTTAAAAAATTTGTGTTGTTTCCAGGAACAGACTTATCAGGTTGCTTAAAAAAACTGGTGGTTGAAGACATACACAAATACATATCTCTCATCACAGGCGTAATGTGATTCAAAATTTTTAAAGCAATACACTCAGTTTTTCGGGCAGGTATGTTACCATAAATATTTTTAGAAAAATAATTTTACCTCCAAAATTCACTTCAGAACAGAAATAAAAAAAACTCAAAAAAAAATTATTTTACTCAAACACATTGACCTAAAAAATTCTACAAATAGGTATTAAAGGAATTGTAGTTTTAAAGATATTACATGTCATGAAACATGGATCTAACAATTCTGCTTATGGAAATTTTTAAAAACTATTTCAGAGATAACATTTATTTTTGTTGTGTGAAACATTTTCATTGATAGACCTAAGTTAAATTGCTTAATATAAAAACATAGGCTTATATCATGCATCCATTATTTCAGATTCGCTGAAGCAGTCAAATACTGTACAGTCTATCCGATGTAAGAATTCTGTATTTTGACAGCCAATGCTACCAATATTTGTAACACGTGGCAGAATAACATGCCATTTAAAACAGGATGTGATCGTATGACCTGATGAAGCAGTACTGGCAGCCCTGATCAACAAATTGGTTAACTTCCATCGCCGACATAAAAAATTGTGTACATTATATGTGAAAAATAAGTAAGCATTTGGGAGGAAATGCAATATAATAACATGGCTCCGTATCTAGCATTAGTCAGTTAACTATTTCATTCTATTCAAATTACGTAATTTCTACAGCTAATTTACAAACAATCGCACCGTTATCAGTCGACCCGTAGGCCTAACCAAAACAAAGGACGGCCATTTACAAGTGTGAAAGGTGACCGCGTTCGTGTGTGTTTGAGATTCTTATAATGTGAAGGAAAAAAAGAATGGTTTGGCTGGTTAGGCTATACAAGGTGGTAAATGGAGAGGAAGGATGGGAAAAGTTAAGCTGCCTATTAACTAAGGAATAGTATAGCTGAATATGGAATAACAGTGAGATGATTCAGAGTGTGTGGAGGAGAACACAAAAAAATGAGCAGACTGAACTTCGTATCTCAGTGAACGAGTTGAATTTTCTGACAGAGGAATCTGTAACTGTGAAGGGAGTCGGAAAGTTATGGAATTAAATGAGAAAGTTGGATGAACTTGCCACCGGGCTGCTTTTCAATTGAATGTAGTAAGATATTATCAATCAATCAAACATGTATCACTCAAGCAAAACATTTGCTCTAAAATTTGGCAAAAATGTTCATCTACGTTGGTTTTCAAAACACTACAGACATTAACAAAGGTACTGTGTTTGTTTACACCTCACACTTTTTTTAGTACGACAATAACTTAACATACATAGAGCTAAACAAGTTATTAATATGTAAATACAAAAGTCTTACTTTGAACCAAAGAAGAACTCTCGTGCATCTAGTCGATCAGACAGTGACTTGCAGCAATTCTCAACCTCAGCAAAAACCTATAAAAATAAAGATACAAATGAATTCTTACTCAAATCAATTATATTAGGAAGGAATCAAAAATTTAAACTGCAGTATGCAGGTACATGTAAACTAACTTCGTATAATACCAGCAAATACAATAGAGCCAAATACTGGACATCTCTTTGCTAAGAGCAAAGACAAGTGTACAAAAAAATAACCTAGCGGCACGAGATGGAACCACTAAATCATTTAACGAATCATTTTTAAATGTTATTACTTTCCTGTTAACATAAATTTTCACTTAAACGTATGTTTGATGATTTGCTGTTCTTGTGTAAGTAATTTATTTTAAATTACAGCAAAGGAAATTTGTAATCTGTCGAAAAATTGAAGTTTTCCAGTTTTCCTTCCACGTTGTTATGTAGGAAAAGTAGTCCTATAACTAATCAAATATAATGTGCTATAATGTTGGCTTGATGTGAAAACACAATCAGTGTTTTGCAGAACTGAGCAATTGTCTATATTTGGCATAAAAGTGCAGGCATTACTTTAGATGACAAGAAATTGGTGCACAATGAAAAAAATGCAAATCTACAAACACCTTAAATCTTAAATAAGTATAGTGTTGAGCCATTACAGCTCGCTGAAGGTACTAGGAATTCGTTTAAGCAATCTGGAGTAAGTCTCCAAAACACCGCATTTAAGGTGCAAATCCACCACAGAGCAAGCATCTTCTGCCAACATTTACGCTCAAGGCAATGGAAACAGGCAAGCTAATTTCCAATGAGAAAATGCAACGTTTAGAGAAGCTGATATATTTTCTCTTAATATAAGCTTCCTCTACACTCGTGTTTACAAACCACATTGTGATTCCACACACAAACTCTAAATTTCACAATCGGACCTCTATAACATTTAAATACTACCAACGTTACATCATGTCCGTAAATGCCAGAATTATTATTATTATACTAAAACAATAGATAAATTACAAAGGCACAATTTTCACTTAACCAATTTACTAAAACTCCAATCTTGTTAATCCTCATTACCATATCAGTAAAAGTGCACTTAACTTATATACCGCCGTTTCACAAATCGAAGGGCTCGTAAAATACACAGTTTCTCTCCTACAACTCCCCGCAATTAAGTAAACATCCTCATTCGTTCTTCCCTTCCTTAACACCTCCCTTTTGAAGAACTCTATCCAACGTCGAATTTATGTCTCAAAATTCTTGTCGGCAGTCCAACACAGGGCGCAAAGTTCCCTACTTCAGGAGCGTCGAACCACGGTCGACACGATAATGCTGAATATCCCTAAGTGTTCCCAATTAAGATTTAGGGTCAGTCAAATGTTCCAGACGGGAAATGGTGCAGTACACACTGCAAAACTCTCCATACGTCCTCGTCTACGGTGACCCCAACTCACACAAGATCGCCGCAAGCCAACATGTGAATAACAGTGGCTTTTCTTCTCTTCCAATCTGTCATGAGGCTAAGAGAAGTTACTTCAAATTGAACAGACCTAAGCACGATACCAGCACCGTATCCAGATGTCCTGATCCCCAACCACAGGTTGACTTCTGCGACTGTCTTACTAGGGCTGCTATATCAAACTGGGCGCTTGTCAGCGCCCCTTCTCACGTCTATGTCAATCATTCCCCTCACACCCCTTCCATTGCCGAGACCTCAAGGAGCTCCCCCCCTTCACCAAGTCCGCCCCTCCACAGCCATTAGAGGGGAAGAGCAGGCAAATGGGGCAGCCCAGAAGTCCCAGGTTACTCAAGTATATCACCATCAAAAGCCAACCCGACAGAATTGCCGCCAAACTCGACCCATTCTCAGGAACAGGAGGTTCAAAATTCCCTAAGGATCCAACTAAAAGGTACTCCTAAGAAAAATATACACAAAATCCAAATCAGCCAAACAAAACAAACTCAAAAAACAACCAACACAATGACCCAAAATAATTTGAAAACAGCAACCCGGGAACCAGACCACCTGCTTAGTGTAAGATCATTAAAATAATGCATGAACAAATTATGCTCTACATTTCATTTCAGCCTTGTATGCTTCACTTCTCATGCATTACAAATATTAGGTACTACAGCAAAAAAAAAAAAAAAAAAGAATGTACAGTAGAATACCGTTGTTACAACCTTTCATGATTTCTGGGGTAAGAGTCATAATAGAGGAATAGGAAAATTTTGGGCTGTTTCTGACCTACCCAACAACCCATGTATATAAAAATTTGACATATTTCACATTAAGTTTATAGTCAGTCATCATCTCTGGTGTAAAAAATATAGTTTTTAAATTAAATACAAATAAATACAATAGTCATATACCACCATAAGTAAATTATACTCTAAAAAGCAATCTTGAGTCTCTCGTCACAAAAAAAATGGCATGCCCATTCCCACTGACGCAGAGTAGAAAAAATATAAGATTTGGTATTGAAAAGTTAACTTATCATTTGAGATTTACTTATGCAGATGTAAGTCGTCGAGGTAGTTAAAAACCCTGTGTGCCGTAACGGTGCAGCCACCCTTTGCGCTTGGTATGGCTCTGGTTGCGTAGGATAGGAGAGAGGAGAGCGGCCGACTGGCCTTGGCTTGTCTCTTTCTCAGCTGCCTGTGTGCGTGCAATAAATAATGTTCAGCTCGCCTGGCGTGAAGCACCACACCAACAGAACAGCTTGTATTATTTACGTGAAAGTATAATGCAACAATTTTGTTGCTTACTGTACATGAACTTTTGCAGCGTGTAGCCAATATATGGTATTAAGCGATACTGATAAACGTGTTTGTTAAAGAACACACACTTTTTTCTTTTTCTTCTTACCAGTACGCCTATTGGGAACGCAAATTTGGGGCCTCTCAAAAGGGCTAAAAATATACTTTTGAAGGTGCTGTCACATATAAAATAACCACAGAATTGCTCGCAGCTTAATCTTAATATAGGAAAAATCATAAAACTATGGCACTGCGCACCAGATTAATGTTCTGCACTGCAGGTAGAGGCAAAGTGGCTCTCGGCATGGTGGCTGCAGTCGCTCTTATCAATCCCCTGTTCAGCAAGCTTAACCAAAATCACTATTAGCATACAAGCAGCACATGGCGACAGGATTAGTATTTGCATCATAGGCAGTTCACTACACTTGTAGCACGTGACTGCGTACTGCGGACCAGGTGGTCAGTCGCTCTAGTTGTATCGCCTGTAGGGAGGCGTGTTCGCACGCCTCGCCTTCCGTCTCTTGGCACGGGAAGCATTTTGGGGGAAACATGATGGAAATGTTCTCGTCATCCCTCAGTACATGGTCTGGATTCGGTTCCTGTGACAGGTAGTCAAAATATTGTAACAATAAGACCAACCAATGATCATACCTCTTCGTCCTTGCATCAAGTCCAGCCACGTTAGGTATTTATTGTCAGTGTGGAGCATGAATTGGCATCTTTCTAGGTAAGGACAGTAGTGTCAACTTCACAGCACTGCCAGGGACTACCTGTCATTACTATTGTGAAGTGCCCAGCCAATTTCCCACGTTATTTAAACCGACATAAAATATTTTTTTTTCTTAATTAATTTTAAGTCTTTAATAACAGGGTTTATGCCTATTCAGTATTGGTTCTTCATGTGTTCGGGATGATAAAACAGGATTCAATAACCTAGTAATTGGGGACATGTTAATTTTAATTCATCTTTTAAAAATGTTAATATAAAACATAGTCAGGAATTTTAAAGTAGAGTCATTTGTTTATTTTCCTGGCTTGTTTGGTTTCAAATTGACAACAGTAAAATTTTAATTATTTTTGTCGATATAATTTTCTTTGTATTTTTCTTAATTTTTGAGTTTTGGTAATTTTAGTATCTTGTTAAATGTTTCCTGGTGAAGTGAGTAACTTCTTGTGTTGCAAGCTTCTCCAGGCTGTAGGATTTCTGGCGCCGACATTGTGGTTGATCTCTTGTTTCGTGGAATTTCTTCATGACGTAGGTTATTGACGCACGTTGGTTAGCCATCGCAGAGGGTTGCTTAGGGTATTGCGCTGTAAAAGTAGTTCCGCTGTTGCGCACCCTTTCTCCCAAATTATTATATTTGTGTTAATATTCTTTATTAATATGATGTAAAAACTATAAACTGAAATTTTGGAATCCTTTGTTATATGTTTAAGTGTCATTTTACTGCTTTTGGGAGAATTGGAGTCTGTTGTATCACTCCGCCGAGGGATACCTTAGCTACCATGACTAGGACTGTGCGACATCCAAAATTTGATATAGACATTCGACATGAACCAGATGTCGATAAAAGTTCGACATGTCGATATTGACACCATGTCAATTTGGCATCATGTCGATTTCGACACCATGTCGATTTCGACATCGTGGCAATTTCGACATCATTTTGATTGTTTCACCGCGTGTCGAACAAGTAAATATTGCCATACATTTTATTATATTTACAGCCCTGTCATGATGATTCGTAAATTTATATTAGTACTTCGGATAACGAACAAATCATCAAAGCTGGAATGTGTGTGTTAAAAATGTTGCTCAGGAAAGCATTATATTCATAATCAGTTTACCAAGCCTTTAAACTGCTTGTTGATGTGCGACACTGCGAGGTGCGACCATTTGCTTTGCTGACGTTAGAATAGTATTATGTTCAGCTTTAATCGTCGTGTTGCGCCTATTGTGTTGTGGTAGTAGCCACGAGACAATAACACATAATCTGGCAACTGTAAAGGGGGGAGTGGATTAATAATTTGGCTTTAATGTTTGAATAATTTTGTTTGCATTAAATGCTAACGATCCTATGTTTACATTCTTGTCTTCATATTAGCGGCTGGTGATAGTATTTTTTTGTAACTATGCCATCCCAAAGTACTTAATACATTAAAAAAAGCAATAAACCATACATTGTAAAATAAATTTGTGTGCTGCATCACAGCCTTCATGCAAGTACGGGTAATTTTAAACTAGTCATACCCGTGTGATTTTACAGTATATCATGGTAAACGTACAGTAAATACAAGTAAAATAAAACCACAGTAGATGTATTTTACACGCTGTTGTGTAAAATAATCCGTACTGAAAGGGTAAAAGAAATTAGAATTAATTTGCTTTCGCGGTTGTGGCAAGAATGTTACCGATAAATAAGTTTTATTTTCTAAATATCAGTTTAGCAATTTGTTTTGAGCGCATAAATTGGTGTAGCCAATGAACTTTTATATTTCGACAATGTGTAAATGTTCAACATTCATTTTAAACGACTGAAAATGTTTCTAGTCTAAGTTGATTCCAACCCATGACCTTCAGACTATCAGCTCAGCATTATAACCACAAGAATAAAAGTATTCCATACACATTTAACCTCGTAACTTCAGCGGTAGAATTTCATCGATAGAATGAATGAACAACTTATGTAATAGGATATTTTAGACTAATTGGAAATATTTTGACATACCGTACACCAATTACCAAGTTTTATTCCACTCTACACGTATATCTGCTGAATTGTATTCTGCAAGTATTATGCACATAAAATATTTGGAATAGGTTTCTATGAATAAATGATACACAAACTTCATTAATGAAGTGGCAGTTGTGACTACTTGAAAATATTATTCAAGAATTCAGTTAAGCCTACAACTAAATCACAAACTATTTTAGTTTGAAGTTTAATCTGCATATAAATATTTGCATAGACATTCACAATTGACGAGAATTAGTATAACGAATTAATAATTATGTTCGAGATTCTTAAACAAAGAAACAAAATTTGCATTAGATAGAATAGGAAATATTTGCAATGCATATTAAATGACGCAGATGGATTGTTAAAAAAATTATTGCATGCATAAGCATAGTAAAATTTTGACATTTAAGGCTGATTTATATAAACACGAGGGCTGATATTGCACTTTTGTGTGTAAATGCATATGTTTATGTGAAAGGGTTCATCCATATACCGTGGTTTACTAAAACCTACAATACAAGAATTAGTGCAATCGTTTTTAATTTCACTCGGTATACGTTTTTAAAAAACTTTATGGACCAAACGTGAAACTTCACTATTAATTTATACGTAAAAACTATTTTTGTTTAAGTTATTTGTAAAAATTCATGACAGTCAATGTAAAATTGTACGTTGAAATACGTATTTTTGCAATGATAACAATGTGTTGATACAATGACAGTACAGTAATAAAACCAAAACTTACTAGTAATGTTACTTAATTTCTTTATACGTATGTACATTTGAAAGTGTAATTTAACATAAAATTTGTGGTAAATATGTATGTACGTCTGTGTAGTTTACTCTCGAGTTTAAAGTAATCTTTGGATTACTAAATTCAGTATTTTTCAACGTGACTATATGTACAAATTTGTAAAATTATCAAACATTTGTACGTGTATATTTTACCTTTTTTTTACAGCGTAGCATGTAACGCTCAATTGTAAGGCACCTTCCTACCTATGTTATAAATAAGTTTACTTGTTAAAGTAAGCATTTAATTCCAGACTACTAAAAGCCGTTGCGTTTATCTATCGAAAGAGCATACACCTCAGAAACAGAAAACGTCTTAATGGCAGTTTCGTTATACCACATTTAATACAAACCACGGTCGTAGAAGAACAGGTCTGGACACTCGCCTATCTAACAATGTATTTTGCTTGACCCCCTTGTTGTTTGGCTGTAGTTCGTCAAGTTACCGAGAATGTCGTACTTTTTGGCGCTGTTTTCCGGGCGGTCGGACTCAAACTCCACCCACTTTTTTCCATTGTTAAATTTATAAAGTAAATAAAGATTGCTGGAGCCTTTTCTTAAAATTGTGAGCGAAGAAAGTATTTCGTAAATTGATAAAAAATACATTTTGATAAATTGTATATCTTAGCGGAAAGGAAGTGGGCGGAGTTTAGTCCGACCGCCGTAACATCAGCGCCAATAAAACACAATATTCTCGGTAACTTGGTGAACTACAGCCAAACAACAAGGGGGTCAAATATCCAGGCGAGTGTCCAGACCTGTTCTTCTACGGCCGTGATACAAACATAATAATACACTAAAATGGCAAAACACAAACTTTTCTATCTACATTTCTCTGTACAGATTAGCATGTTATTTATTACTATGAAAAACATTGTTTTATTACCTGTATACATAAAATGAAGTGTCTCATGCACTCATTCATGCACTCATCAACACACAGCCCAAACGACTAGACCTAAAAACATGAAAATTTGAGGGCGGTTTCCCCTTACCTTGTAGGCACCCATTAAAAAGGGATTTTTCGAAATTCGATAAGTAAAGCGGTGAAAAGGGGTGGAATCCGTTTTCAGCAAATCCCAGATATCTCAATCTGAAGAGCTACTGTTACTTTATTTACTTCAAAATATTGCCCAAAGAAAATTTTATTGGCAGATTTTTCGGTTTTTTGAAATTCGGAAACTAAAGGGTTGGAAACCATTAAATGTGTTTTTAATCAATCTTGGATTCCTCTTAAACCAGTTGAGATATCAAGGTGACTTTCACTTCAAAATTATGCTTATGTAAATACCTAAAACAATTTTCAGGCGTTTAAAATAAATTCAAACTCAACAGCTGTTTAAAAAATTAAAATGTTTGCCATTAATCTTCCGTATCTCCTAAACCTGGTCAGATATCGAGGTGGATTTCACTTTAAAATAAATCTTTATTACATATCTAAACATTAATTCAAGATTTTTAGAAACTCGAATTTAAAAACTGTTTAAAAATAACACTTGTTTCCCGTAAATGATCCGAGTCTCCTTAAGCAGTTTTGATTCAAAATGAAGCTTACGTAAATATCTAAAAATCAAAATCAGAATTTTTTTGGGTGCGAAAGAAGGAAAATGTTACTGAGCTCTCAAAGAGTCAAGTCAATATGACCTAGGAGACAGAATTAAACCACCACCTCGGAGTATTAACGTCATATATTGTTAATTTCTTAAAGATTGTTAATTGGGTAGTTCACTAAACTCTTGTTGTAATTTGTAGTTTTTAATTCGTGGTAAATACTTCTTTTGCATAATTTTCAGGGCTAATTATTGTTCCATTGGTGATTTTAATGATTGCATAGTCGTTATCCCGTGTATTTTATATGCATTTTAATTGAGAGTAAACAAATATTTAAAATCAATATTTCATTTTTAACTAATAAGAGTTCCATCCCAAACGAGCTCAGAAACGTGTATTTTGATTTCATGCAACAGTATGTTTCAGTTGCTCGCTATCACATACGTACCACGTGTATAATTTTGTTTAGAGAAACTGTTCGTATCGAATACATTGCGTGTGTTGGTTACCGTGTACGGCGGTTCACTTATCTTTTGCAGAAAGATCGGCGACAGTGTATCAGACGTCTAAAATATCATAAACATTTGGCCGGATGCGATACAGTCCAGGGGCAATGTAAATAAATTTTCTACTGATAAAACGAAGATTATTATGAAAGAGTATCCCACTGGAATTACTTTTATCTGTGCACGTTTAGTGACATCTGAATAAAGCCAGCGCCGACACTAGGCTCAAAATAAATCGAATAACAATTAGGGTGTCACACTTTCATTCCGTTTTGTTTTCAAATATTGATTCAATTAGAGTTGCGGCAAAGATGTTTTGGTTCGATTTTGTTCATCTAGGTTACTATAAAGTTTTATATTGCAACTAAAAAAAAATTTGAAAACATAAAAAAAATATTTTTCTTGCCTGCTACACACCTGTATAAAAAGGAAACATGCCCTAACAAGGGAAAAATAAAATACTTCTGGATATTGCTGAGTTCCGCTTTGGAGGGGTTTTACTGCATTAAGAACTGTGTCGTATTTTCTTTTTTGTTTGAAGAATTCCATAATGTATTTAATTTTAAAAAGTAGACAACGCCACGACAGTGATTATCATAATATGATACACAGTTACGTATTAGGTAATGTGTCCTGCTTCTTTTTCTATTTTAAGAATATAATGAAGTGATCAATTTTAAGAAACAATAGTAGCGGGCAAAACCGTGGTTGTGCAGCTAGTAAGGACATCTATTAACATTACCCATGACCAGTAGGTATTTTACTGTTATACCAAATTTATGAGGGTAAATTTCATTTGTACTTGCAAACCTATTTTAAGCGTATAGTGCGAACTACTTGATTTAAATTTTACAAGCAGTCATAAATCTTACGCAATTTATTAATTTACTGTTACAGGTCTAAGAGAAGGCAAAAATAAAAAAGCTGGTATCATAGTACAGTTATAAAATTTAAACAAACTGAAAGAAAGGGAGTCTCAAGTTTTCCTTTCACTTCACATTACATTTTATAAGATAAAAATGAAACATTACATGTGCACATTTAGCAGCCTTAAAATTAGCAATTAGCTCGCAAGTTTTCGTTCCTTTTCGCTTGAAACACTAACAAAATTAACTATTTTAGCTTGCTTACAGCATGAATTAAATAAAAATACGTAATTTCATTTTTATTATTATTGTATAAATAATCAGTCAGAAAAGCTAAATAAAAATTTTTTTTTAAATAACATATTTTCAGTTCTTATAGATGGACCAGGTTCTTGTGAAATGGTGAAATCTGCATCCTCATTTTTTCGATTACATGAAATTTGAAATAAACTAAGTGAATGTTTCGATTTCAGATGCGATTTTATGCTGGCGGTAGTCCCTTTATGGAGGCCGCCTATCTCACGCTTCAAATGCATTACAGTGTGTCCATAAACAAAATTTTTCTACGAAGTATTCCACATTTCCCAATTGTACTAACATACGAAAAGAAAGCAAACTTCAGACAAGGTCGGAACCTCATTATTAAGGCACCATGCTCATTAAAAACACTGTTTCTAAGCCCTCCACCATTAGTAAAAACGTGCTTTTCAGACTGCCGTACTTCAAAATGTACTAACCGGATATATGTGAAACTCAGGTTGCGACCTGCACTGAACTAAGTTGCTCGTAATGGCGTCGCGGAATTAGATGCGCGCTTCAAGGTCAACTTTACAGCTCCGTAGTTTTTCAGCTTCTAATATGTGGGTGGTCGGTGCCCTTAATGTGGTTGACAACGTGTCCACACTATATACACTTGGCTTTTTGATCTTTTAAATATTATGATAAAGTTCTAATACGGACTCCCGCCGGTAGTGGTAGGCTCGTGTATGATCTCACGAGATCATTTACATCAACACGATCATTTACATCAACACGAACAACGTTCGGCTCATGACTTTCATCCATCATGACAATATGAACGTCACGGAAAATAGTTGTAACTTTCAATAAAATTATGCTATAAGTTAGTGGTACGACTCTGAATTAAACCGAACGTAGCTCAATACACGCGACGCGATGCAAGGACAAAGATGAAACTGAAGCAAGAGACCGCGAACAAGTGGACTGGACTGGACCTGCCTTACTTCGATTAGGAAATATGTGTGGAATACCTTCTTGGCGTCAGTTCCCAGGCTCCAGCCCACGCGTGTGCTGAAAGCAAACAGAGATAAATAAAGTAATATGACGACGTAGCGAGCCCTATCATGTCACACGCATATGCACAGAAAGGCCAATACCCCACGACATATGTCGATTTCGACACATGCGTCGGCCTCGACACGTGCGTCGACCTCGATACATGTCGATTCTGATACGTGTCGACCCTCGACACATGTGTCGACCTCGATACATGTCGGCCCTCGACACATGTCGACCCTCGACACATGTGTCGACCCCGACACATGTCGACCCCGACACATGTCGACTTCGACATGTATCGACATTGACATGTATCGACATCGACATATCGAAAATATTATCAGATAAATGTCGAAACATTGACATGTGTTACATGTCGATGTCGATTTCGACATGTCGACAGTCCTGCAGGGATGGCGCGAGAGGAAGGACGTGTGTCGGGCAGATGGGGGAGAAAGCCTTGAGTCCGTTGGCGTGACTAGAATGGACATATAGACTTTTTTTCTTATCACAGTGAACTATTGAGGTGATGGGTGTCACGGAGATAGAAACAATGGCTTGAATATTTATATATATTACTTTCTTCGTTAGAAATATCATGGTAGCTAAGCGTCGATCGAAAGGTTGATTGGATTTAAATGCAAAGTGCAATAACTGAACGGTACCGTATGTTATGAAATGTAATTCACCTGTGAAAATAAATGTAACTATTGACGAATCTTGAGTCTCTCACTTCAAGTTAAAACTTGACTGATGGGCGTATGAAACCTAATCTACATTAAATTAAACAAACTGAGCTATCCGGTGCACTTTATGTAACATAACCTCAAAGGCCCGAACAGTGAAAGCACAAAGCAACCGTGTCACATGATAGGCGCACGCAAACAGGGACAACTACAGACAGCTGTGTCACATAATTGTCACCAGCGAACAGGGACCTGAGGGAATCGAGTACCTTGGGGGGCCCTAGGACCCTGAACTAAGTGAGAACAACATCGAGCGGCAACGTGAGCGATAAACATCGGCGACGGAAGCAGACCAGTGGCAACATAACTTCCGATGCAGTAGCAGCAGACAACGCATTAAGACAGACAGCAGTGCCAGGGCTGCGGCTGTTCGAAGGACAGCGGTGTTACATCACAACGAGCCGGACTGTAAGGTAGCTGCTGAGAACTACAGCTTCAAATCAGGTTAGTGTCTATGATCGTGTCGCAGGAAAAGTTCATGATGAAGTGGCCAACAGAAGAGTTTCTTTGCGTGTGTTTTAGTTATCATCTTTAGCGACGCCTACAAAAAAAATTTAAAAATTACGTTTTTCTCCCTTTTGTTTTTGTGAAATTATGTTATATGAAGTAAGGTTAGGTCAGTCCTTTTTCTGTTAGGTTATGGCTCACATATTGACGAGATCTAAAGCTATGGCATAAAAGGAGTTAGAGTCGATAATAACTCATTTAGTCAAGAATTTGAAGTTGCTGGTTACAATAATGAAATGGAAATTTCAAGTAATGAGGGTACTATGAATGATACATCACAGGTAGGTAGTGACATAGGTTCAGTGGTGATAAATCCATCAGCTGTTGGGGAAGAAAGGGGACTAGCATTTGTAATTTATTAAAGAAATGTTAGAGGCAAAAATTAGAGAAATTAAAGCACAAAGAAAAAAAAATAAAGGAGAAATTAAAGAACTAAAACAGAGTTAGGGGAATACAGGGAGGAGTTAAATAGTTAACTGAATAAAACAAGACAAAACAGTCGGAATTCGAGGGTAATTGCACTGCAAGATTATGCAAGGTTGAAGGAAGTATAGAGGTATTGGTGCTGGGCCAAGTCGGTATCACCAGCAAGTTTGAAAAGATAGAGAATAAATTAAATACAGCACATCAGCATTCAAAAGGTTTAGAAAGACAAACAATAGTATTAGGAGAGTTAATTTAGAATAATCAGGGTGAGACTGCAAACATTAACAATGCATATGAAGCAATAAAGAAAAGTGGTGAGGAAGAAAATGTGGAAAGAAATGCATAGGTGGGAGAAATGGAAAATGAAATTTTGGAAAACTTAGTACCCAAATTAAACAAGGTTGAGGCTGAATTGCTAATACAAGGGAAAAAGATCAATGAAATCAGGGAACTAGAATATGAGGGTAACATAGGTATGTTGAGTGGGGGAAGCAGAAAAATATGGTTCAGTCAGTAATATCAGGAAAGAGACATCCCTAAATTTTCAGGCGAAGTGGGTATCCACTCAAAGAAACGCCTAAACAAACTGAATGATTTCTTTTTAACTTACAGTTGTAATGAGGAAGAAAAGTTAAGTGTGGCTAAAAGACCAATCGTAGGCACTAGTGAAAATTGGCTCAAACTAGTAGACGACAGTGTGAAAAGTTTGAGCGATTTTGAGAGGGAATTTACAGGGGAATACTGGAATGGTAGAGTTCAGGGAATTGACAGGGCAGAGTTGTATCAAGGGAAATGTGTAAGTGGTAACTTAGAAAGTCACCTGAGCACAGTGGTGGAGAAGTCAAAATATTATGATGTTCCCTTTAGTGAGGAGGAAGTTATCACTTTAGTGAACTTGCAAACTCCAGTAAATGTACAGGAAGGGCTGGTAGGAAAAGAGATTACCACCATAGAACAGTTGAGAAAAAATTTAAAGAGTTAGACAGAATATACAACCTCAGAATTAATCCAGGGAACCTGAGCAGGAGAAACCTTGAACAAATAAACCTAGATAAAGGAAATACAAACAGATTTGAACACAGAGGATTGGATAGATTTGATGATCGGAGAAGGGTGGTGCAAAGTAGATGGCAGAATAACAACCAGGGAAATGTTTATAGGTACAATCACAGACAGGAGGAGAGTAATTGGCAGGGAAAAAGAAGGAGAGGTGGATTTAATAGCAACTAGGGAAGACAGTTCAGTGATCAAAACTATTCAAACTACAGACCACAAGGAAATGAGGGGTACAGAAGGGGACAAGGAGAGTGGAGACGTGATAAGTTTAGTGGCAGAACGGCTGATGGGGACATGCGTGGAGCAAGGGATGACGGTCAGGGCAGAACTGATGGCAGGGGTAATAATCAGGGAAACTAATAGGGTCACCTAGTATACGCAGCCAGGCTGAGGTGATCAATGACAAGGAGCAGGTGGTTGAAGTAAGGCAAGTTCACATGGCTGCTGCTATATTCACTGATGATAAGGAATATTTATTGGACGAGGGACCACATGATGTGAGCAAGGTGGTGGTACCTGAGTTAGCATGTAGGATAGGGGATCAGAACAGAGCTGTATTGTTCGATTTAGGGTCAGAAGTATCTGGAATCTCAGAAAAATTCTTATACAGTTTATCTAAGAGAGGAGTAGTATATCCGACTTTGCCTGTACATACCACAGTTAACAGTAATTGGGGCAACTAAGGGAAAAAGTAAAAGGACCAACAAACAGATATTTTTAAGTTTTCAAGTGGGTGAACAGAAACATAAAACAAATTGCTTGGTGATACCACAACTAACTAAAGAAGTGATCATTGGAATTGATTTCATGCATAGCCACCATGTAATTGTTGATTTTGTCAAGGATAATATTCAAATCAAGGAAAGCAGTTATAAAATGTTAAGTAAAAGAACAGTGTGTGATCAGCAGGCAGGTGTTTTGAGAATACAGATGACAGAATAGATGAATTTGGAACCGGGCATGAAAGGAGGATATTAGGTGAGGCAGTGGGTGAAGTTTTATTGGGAATTACTCACATTGAAACTAACACATGGGAATAAGAACTAGACAGGATGCTAAAGGAATGTGAGGCAGGAAGTGTAGAGGAAAGAGCGAGATTAGGGGAGTTGTTAACAGAGTACAGGGATGTATTTTCAAGTGAACCAGGCCTAACCACTGAATATATTGCAAGGATACCGATGACAGATAAAACACCATTCAAAGGGAAAACCTACCCCATCCCATGGGCATGCAGGGAGGAAGTTGAGATGGAAATAAAAGGTATCATAGAAAGATTTAATAGTCCATTTGTTAACCCACTAGTGTGCGCTAGAAAAAAGGATGGGAGTGTTAGGTTATGTCTAGACACAAGAGGGTTGAAGGATAGAACAGTACCAGATAGGCAGTCCAGTACAACCAGATACCTTACTTAATTCTAATGCTAAGTACCGTGTTTTACCGCATAATCGTCGCATATTTTTTGCCATATTGGATGCAAAAAATTGAAGATGCGACTATTATTAGAGTAAAATTCCCGTGGTAGAAAAGAAAAATTTTTAAACCAACATATTTTCGTCACTAACCCTATTTATATTAAAGTAACTCAATATTTTTGGCAGAACTATTGACGGATAAACTCTGAAA
>PNEQ01065088.1:0-11077 GCA_003012365.1 Medauroidea extradentata
ATATAAATAAGTGAATGTTATTTGAAAATGTGTCTTTTATGCTGGCACAGAGATTATAGAAACTTTATCTTTGATTTTATGAGTTATTAGGGTAAGTTAAATAATTGTTTTTGAATTTTACATGAGTATGGAATCTACAAACCAGGAATTTGGAAATTCAAAGCAAATTTCGCACCTAAAATTTGTATTCATTTATTTTCTTAATAAATTGAAATTTATTGTTTAAGAATCGGAATCGAATTGAAAATTTCAATTTTTTTGATTATTCGAATCGGAATCGAATCGAAATGAAATCCTGGGAATCGCCCAGCCCTAGTATCTACCCCTTTAAATACCTCAAATAATTACAATTACATGTTCTAATACTTAAAACTGTAAAATAAAACAGTAATGCAAAAGTAAAATAAATAAATTTCAAAATGTCATCACCTATGCTTCTGAATAGCATTGTATCGTAACACACCTTCTGAAGGGGGGGAAAAAAAAAATCAGATATGGTCTTTTTTGTGCTGCTATTACTTTTAAGTATTTGGAATGGAAAAAATTGGAGAAATTTTTTGCATAGTTGTACAGACAAAAACTCTCTTGACATCTTGGTTGTAAGTTACTGCTTTTTCATGCAATAAGTTTGAATTTGTTTCTTCTCTTATTTCCCTTCATCTTTATAGCCGTGGCCACTAACACACTTTGAAACAAAGTATGTATACTCTTCTGCTACTTCATTACAAGTTGTATTTATTGGCAATGTATTTCATGTTTCATGCTAATATAATGGATTATTAAAAGTTTGTAAATTCGTGTAAATTTCCCATTTTTCATTGATTTTTTAAGTCCCCCTGGCTGCATAAGAACAGTTACTCCACGTAAACTGACGAAACTATTTATTTTTATATTAGCTGTATTATTTACTAGTGAAAAATATTTCTATAGTGGGAACAAGTCATTTCACGTAGTGGAAATTTTATTTATTCCCATATTTCTGGTTTTCTATTATTTTTGTTTCTGAAGTCCTCCAGGCTCCTATGATTGTATTTACATTGGAGCGATTATAGCGTTGTAATCACGTGGTGTAAAATATCAGGTGTTTTCAAATACAGTAGTAACCTGACTGAATAAATATGTATCTTTGTACCACTGAGCAGCAAGCATGAAGATCATAGTATTTATGTTGCTCATTGGTGCAAGCAGAAGTACCGGTATAGTAATCGTTAGTGTTGTTTTACTTTTTGAAGTGTGTGGGTGAATTTTTCGATGCTGCAAATTTTAATGTGTTTCTGTATATTGCGACGGAATTTGTAAGTGTGTTAATTAAATTGCTATGAAGCTGGTGTTTTCTGAATGTGTCAGAATTTTTATTTATGTAATAAAATACCATTGTTTTACAACAATACAATACAGTATGTCACAACTAAATATTAAGCTTACATTATAAAAACTCGCTAGTGGTGAGGTCTATATATACCAGAGAAATTGTATGATGTAAAACATAAATTATACCAATTAGGCAAAAATGGTGCAGAATTAACAGTTTTGATATACAATGTGCACACAGCAACCAACCAAACCTAACATAATCTAGGATTTGGTAGGTTATGTTGTATGTTGACTAATGTTACAGTAGTTTATGTTACGTTTGTTTAGGTTACATTAGGTTAGGTTGGGTTTTGGTTAAGTTTTTGTAGGTTTTGTTATGTTTGTTAATGTTTTTTTTTTTTTTTAGGTTAGTTGTGTAAGAACTGTGTGCACACAGTTAATAATGTGTAATTTTAAATTTTTTCTTTGATGTACGCCTTCACCCCCATAATTTTTCTGGTCTTCATAGCCCTCCTCGCAATGGAGTTTTGTAGGACGTAGGAATAATTATTACTTGCAGCACATTGTTTCTATTGTTTTAAGTAAAATGGACCAAATTTAATAGTTTTCAGGAATTTTTTTCTGTGATTTTACCATGAGTAACTATTCTTATCATTTACCAACCAGCACGAGATGTTACAGGTTTTAATCCCTCATTTACACTCAATGTTAAATTACAGTAAAACTATGTTAAGAAGTTTCTGAAGAGTGTGGAATTTTAAACTTATTAATAAAGGAAACTTGTTAAAAATTTAAGTGTACAATTGCGCAAATGGAGATTGTTAACATACTGTACTTCAAACTTATTAAGTGGAAACTTTTTAACAGAGTTTAACTGTATGCTAGCCCACTTTCAAATACGGAATGGTTTTTAAATGCACCAACTATAGTTCAACATTTATCAATTATTCCTCCGCCAGAGAATGGGAAAAATTTAGACATTCAATAAATGTGGTCAAAAGGACCTTAAAAAACTTACGAGTTATATAGTTACTATAATCGAATAAACTTTACTTACTTGCACACTGTGATAAGCTGCATTATCCAGCACTACTACAGAAGGGATGGGAAGAATTGGAAGAAGCTGGTGTTCCAACCAATCTTTAAGTATGGGCCCATGGAACGTCTTATGGTAGTCACCGTCTAGTTGTTTGGTGGAGAAGACGAGAAGTGCTCCCTCTACAAAACCCTCTTTTCCTTTGGCATGGACGACGACATGCCTCTTCCCCTTGTCTATGGATTTTCTCTTCTGGGTGCTGCTGCTCCGATCCTGCCAAGTTTTACAAGAAAAGCCTAAAGGAGGGAAAATTTGTGGAAAAAAAAAAAACAATTTGTTTCGTAAGGGAAAATTTTCATTGTATCACACAAATATTTACATGCAACCTTAGCTGTGAAAACAAGTTATAACAGAATTGACCTTAGTATGAACATCAACATCACGAGTGTTCATAACTGCTAACTGTTTGTGTGTACATTTAATTGAAGCTACATACAATACAAGGTCACAACCTTTGCTAACACAACCCTTCTTTTCTTAAGGTTTACTACTGAAAAACTCTGCTACTGTAATACTGTAAAATAAGTGCCCAATACCAAGACCCTTTCCTGAAAGACCTCGTATGTACGCTTACATGTTACCTGAAAGGCTGCTCTAATGCAAAGTGTATACCAGAACAGTAAGGCCCCTGACACACTAACTGAATTTACTCAAATCATAAGACAACAATTTAACATTTACTATGCAAATTGTTTTATACTTAGGTAGTTAGCCAATCAAGGAAACATTTTAATCTGAAGTGGAAGAAGTGACAATCACATACCTGAACAAACAATTATAAAACAGTCAACGTGGAAAACCGGGAATTTTGTTTTAGGTAAGGGAAAACGGAAATGTCAGGAAATTTTGTGGGGGTCATGGAAAAGTTTCTCTTTCATTATACTTCAACAGGAATATAAAACTGGACTGTTGTGTCTGCGGAGTTAATTATTTGTGGTCTTATATTTTTTTTGTACTAATTGATGTCTGGGTGGAGTTAATCGCGTGTATATATTTCTGCATGGAATAGTATCAGAAAACACTGCTGCCAACACAGCTTTTTACATAACTGCATTAGAAGTAATATTTGGCTGAATAAATTGCATTATTCTAAATTTTCCTATAGGCCAATAAAGGGGGGGGGAGGAGGTGGTTTGGTGCAGAGGCATTCTTGCCCACCAATAGCAGGTGTAAAATCACACATTTTTAAAAACTTTAGTAAATATTAAGAATCACTAATCATGTACTACTTGTCCAACTATTGATTTTAGACACATAGTTTATTGTTGTAAAATGTTTGTTATTTTTGTTAAAGTTATGTTAGGTTAGTTTAGGTTAGCTTACCTTAAATAAACTAACCTAACAAAAACATAAGTACAGTAGTTCTATATTAAAAATAATTTGTCATGTTAGTTTATGTTAAGTAAGCTAACCTAACCTAACCTAATGTTAAACTTACCAATCTAACAAGAAAATTTCTTTTCGCACGACTCTTTACAACATCTCTAGGCTTAATGAATGATTGAAATGAAACTGTTTAATAGCTTAATGACTTACAAAAATATTAACTAAAATTATTGTCTATCAAGCTACCTAAATTTAATAGGTCTTTCATGTTAACACTGTCAGGCAGATATAAATTTTGCATAGTTAAAATTAATTTGTGTAGCTGTAGGTACATTACCAAAAGTACCAGAACACAATGTTGAATGAAGACAGCAAACTCAATAAGAGAAAAATATCAAATAATTTTAAATTTGCACAGTTAATTATAAGATTATATTTTTTTTAAGTTATGCACATGTTTCAGAGTGTTGTGTTTGATAAACAGGCAAATTTTAATCAATAGTGGTTGTTTAAAAACTGCATACCGAGCAACACATTTGATATTACTTTAAAGATACAGCTAAACCTCTATATGGGCGACCTTACTGTATTTAAACTAAACATGCTAGAAGGCATGTGAACAGAATAAAGCGAGTTGCGCTCATAGGGCCTTAACATGCATAGGCTTCTGTTTTTAATGACGGCTTACACCTGATACACAAAACACTATATATATTTTTAAAATTTCTTCAACGACCCAAAATTAAGTATTGACATCGCGTGTAATAAGTCGATACAATGTAATATGCCTAATAACGTAAATTGTACTTACCTCTAAATTGTTTTCCGTGATAAATTCAATAGATTAGCAGTCCTCTCGGCTGTTGATCCAGACTCAATTTCGCCTATCAGTTCTTGGTCCCGAAGATTTTGCGTAACACGCACAGTAATCCAGGCGACGCCGTCTATTAGTTGCACGTTTAATTTTCATTGTAATCGACGTCTCACAAAACACGACCACGTTACAAGGCGACATACAACAACAGTCAAAACAAAGGCGGCTTGGATGCCCTGCAACCTAGCGGCGATGCGTGAACTGTGGCAACAAGGCTGGCTACGCGAAGATTACTTTGGGTAAATGTTGACTTCAAAAAGACTCATCTATATAGATTTTATAGCATAATGCACGTATTACGTTATAAAACATGTCTTAAAATATTAATACAAAATACACAAATTACTTTACACATATTATATCAATAAATATTCGGTACTATTTTATTTCTTCCTACCAATCATACAACACTGAAATACTAGGTGTAGAATAAGCAAAGTATTGCAACATTTTAACGAACTCGGGAATAACGAAAACAGCGATTTAACGAAAGGATTTTCAGGAACCTTCAAAATATAACAAAGAAATGTATTATATAACTAAGTGACTTTGATAAAATGGAATATCAATTGTAATTTATGTCCTTTCAAAATAATAGCACCGACCGCAGTATATTCTTATTTCTCAATAGAAAAGCTTAAACCATCCGCCGAGAAAAAAAAAAATGTTAAAATTCGTTGAAAACTTTGGCCGCAGGAATGATTTTAAGATACGCACTCGCGGGCGCGGCCAAGGAAGCGCTGCTAAGCGAGTGCTGCTATGTTGCATAACAAGCGCGCGCCTAAATCCTCATCCTGGCGGCTAGCGAGTGAACGAGCATCTAGGTACCCAGTATCAACAGTGCGGCGGTGGGCAGTGCAAGAACCAATTCATAGATAGTGCTTCGCGTCTACGTTAGAATGCGATGCATGGCAGCGTGCTCTCTTCATTAATTCTATTACCAATAGAATGCAGTGGTGTGCAACGTGATTATTCACACTCACGTCCTGTGATAAAACAAGCGAGTTTATAAAAATTTACGTAATGTTATTTATGCAGACTTTTTACAACGAATTTACTACCGTAAACATTAATAATTTGTTTCTCCGATGCTAAAAAAAACACTAGCGTGCAAAGTATTTTTAGCTAGCAAACCAACAAGTTTTTTTCACCAGCGCGGCTGCATACAAGCTATAATGCTCGCTGCTGCGCATATTTAATTATTATTTTACCATTGTCTCGCAAACTTTTAATCCAGTTTTCCTTGCAGTTTTATTTTTTATAATTTTTCACGGGAATTCCCTTACTTTTGTTGGGGGGGGGGGGGGCAGGGGATAGACGAAAAGGTTGACGGCTGGCTCGGCTGTGTTAGTCATCACATTTCACGTGTTGATGGCGCGCGCAAGGATGGCCTAACTCACCATGCGCACTCTCGCCGAGCGTTGCACTAAAAGTTTTTAAAGTTTTTTCGCAGATTTTTTTTTTCACGGTTGTGGCTTACCTGATACGGGTAATGCGTTTTGTTATTGTTTTGTGCCAATATACTTTTTTAAAATTACCTTAAATTCTGACGAAACATGCCCTAGGATTGTTGAGGGGGAAGGGGGTGAAGTCGGATTTAACGAAACATTGATTTAGAGTAACTATTTTCGGGTCCAATGGCATTTCGTTAAATCGGGGTTCTACTGTACAGGAAATTTATTAAATTTTTGTTAGTTTTATTTTTAATTTTAACTGATGTTTATATATATTTAAATTATTCTATTTTACCTCTACGTCACTTGTGTAAAAAAGTAACCTGCCAAAACGGAAGAAAAAAAAAAAAAAAAAAAAAACCAGAAACCCATTGAGTTTGGTTTTGAACAGATTGTTCTGTGTATCATAATATAATGACAATAATATTATAATGACAATAATATTTTGCCTACTTATTCAGATTTTGAGTTACTAAAAGTGCTGCAGATTAAAGAACATTATGCTGTAGGAATGTTTTGTAATGAAATTACAACATATTTTGCTTGTGTATATTTTTGTGGTATGTTTGTATGGTAATATTTTATTACTATTTAGACTTTAAATGATTGACGATATAATTAGTTATTATTTTTAATCTCCATGGACAATATTGTTCGAAATCTGTTATTTTTAATTTTTGTTTGAAATTTAATATTTTTATTTAAGCTACCTCACTGTATTATTTGTTTTTTTTATTGGGTTCTGTGCTTTACGAGTATGCATGTTCTGGAAACTGGAAACCCAGGTCATTGACACCTCTTTGGACTGCACGTGCAAATTTTCATTGTTGTGCGAATTCGCCTTTCTTTTTTTCTGATTTTATCTCCCAATGGCTGAAGATGGGCGCGGTATCTTCCCCGAGAAGATTTGGGCCAGGGGAATAATCTACTGCCATCGTAACTTTAGTTCGCTCTGGGAGAGGCAAATAGTAGAGGACCTGATATTTAAATTGTTTGCCGATTTGACAAGAGGCAGTTTTTGCTAGAAAATAAATTAGTATTTGGAGTGAACATCAAGCTAACGCCAACTCCGATTTTATAAGAGGTCTTTTATATTTATATGAACTGTGCCCTTAGATATGGCTTTATTCATGCATAAAATAGTTTTCAGCCCTACGATTGCTAAATAGCATATGAGTAGCTGCCTTAGCTCACTTATTTGTTTCAATTTGAAAAAAAGAACTGAATTTTGAACTTAAATTTATAATTTTTCATAGTTATCTTGGACTGCCATCTTATAGCGTTCAGTGTCACTGAGTTTTCTACAGATTCTAAATTCCCAAGAGGTATGAGATGACGGGCCTTCTCAAACTCTACCAAAATAAATTGAACTACAGCACGGTGCAAAGAAATTACAGAAATATTTTGACTACAGGAACACTAAATTTTGATCTGTTGGTATTAGTAGGAATTATATTACAGTACTCTACTGTGAGGAGGCAGCAGTACAATGCTTTGATTTAGTGTTAGGGAGTAACATTTAATACATTTATTTATTTTCAGTCTTACCTTCAAGTTCTGCATTCTTTTATAAAAATAATTTGAGTATTTTTGGCTATTAAAATTTCAATTATTATTTCCAAGTTTTTTTATTATTATTATTTCATTATTTTATCAGTACCGTGTTTGATATGCCTTCAAGCCCATTGAGCGTCTCAAACAGGATTGGTAAGATTTGGTATCGTTTAGCCCCACATCATGTCTCATACTATTCATATCTGCTACACACCCTATTCTACAGTGCTCGCTACTACACCACCATTATATTATTTATAAATCTTATTAGAGCTCTCTGTCCTCGACATTTTGGATCAAGAATTACAGAATGAAATTTACGTAATAGTTCACAGATTTAAGCTAACAATTTTTGTTTTCTTCAATTTATCATCCACTGTTATCATAGGATCAAACATAATTTGGATCGGTGAAAAACTTAAGAACTCTAGACAGTAGAAGTCCACTGATATTATGTTGAGCCTTGTAGATGGATGTGAATTGCTAGCAGCTTTTGAATGGATATGCAGATATCATAATAGATGCTACTATTGTATATTTATCCACAGAATTTGTGATAACATAGTGTTCAAGGTAATTACACAAATTTCCTTAAAATACTTGCTAATGAAAGGGCCGAACATACAGTGTAACTTCGTAATTACGATACTTGATAACAGAACCAAAAATTCTAGTAACTACAAAAACTAGTAACAAGCAAGGGCACATAAAAAATTTTTTGATACCAAAAATTGTCATCAGTTACAATAAGGGGGTGATACTTGCAATGTATGTTTGTTAATATCTATGTTTTCAACAAGTTAACTACTGTGAAAGTATGAAGGATCATTGTTTACTAGTGCGAACATAAAATATAATTCCGTTAAGAGTTATTTGTAAGGTCTGGTATTCACAGTTTTCACAAGTTAAATCTCTGCCACTAACACTGCAGCGTGAGCTTAATGAAATAACTGCACTTGCGGTGGCAATTTCATACCATAATTTCGCTATAATTTGTGCTGTAGCATGTATATTACATATGCCTACATCTATTAATTATACTTATGCAACTCTATATAAAACTTTACAGTGAGTAAGATGAACATCAAATGTTTCATTGCATGCATTTTAGCGGTTGAATGGTGTGTAAGTTGTTAGTAAGCGTTCAAATATGTTTACATTTATAAGACATCACTAGAATGCAATGCAATACAGTGAGAAAAAAAATGGATACAGCCATTTCCCCCAAAATATTGTGCCATCATAATTCAAAACAATCATACCCAGTTTTTGTACATCTTGCACCCAAAAAAGCTTGTTATTATCCCAAATTTGCTAGGAATAACATAGAAATACAAACTGTGAACAATCCCAGTTACCATCATCCTGCCAGAAACGTACTAATACCTTCAAAATGTTTGCAGCATGTTTTTAACACCAGTGTAACAAAAATGTGGAAAAAAAAAAAAAAAAAAAAAAAAAAAAAAAAAAAAAAAAAAAAAAAAAAAAAAAAAAAAAAAAAAAAAAAAAAAAAAAAAAAAAAAAAAAAAAAAAAAAAAAAAAAAAAAAATATATATATATATATATATATATATTTCTGGAACTTCCAACACAGCAGTTTGAGATGGAGCTAATGACATCTCTTCTTCATCTTCATTTTCTTAGGGACTACCTTTGCTAGTAGTGGCTAGCTGAATAAGTTTTGCGTACAACATTTTGCTGCACACGTGGGCAGCATCGTCAGCATCTACAAACCCTTGAATGTGCGTGGCATTTACACTGGATTTGGAGAGAAGGTGTCAGCATTCAGGCTCCTGTAGGTCATCTTCTTCTTCTTCATCCTTCTGTTCCTGGGTGGCTGGGTTTTCATGGTGGAAACCTGCGTGACTGTAAAGTCCAGCAATAGTTCTTGCTGGATTTTTTCCCATGACACTGCAATTGCTCTGATTGTTTTCAGGACATTCCACTTCAGTAAAGGCTTGCCCAGCAACACCTTCCTTAGCAACAAATTCACCAGCGTGGTTCTGAAGTGGTTCTTCAAAAGCCGTAACACGCCTTGGTCTAGAGGTTGTAGTACACTTGTGCAATTTGGGGGCAAAAACATAAGTTAAATGTTTCACGGGTTGACCTTCAGGTGGGCTGGGCAGTGGTCAACAAATAGGACTTTTTTTCAATTCTTCAATCCGATCCTGTTAACAAAAAAGTGCAGCCACTACCTAAAAATTTCCAAGGTTGATGTACCGCAGAGTGTGACAGCAGTATTTCAGATGTTCGGCCTGCAATTTGCCTTACCAGTGTAACTATAACACAGTGTTGCCACTACTTTGTCTCTTTACTATGTCTAAAAATCTCAAACCTAATTACTGTGTATATTTGTATTATCTCCTCAAGACGTTTTTACTGTAATAATGTGCCACATGCGCAAATAGAGACTTATAACTTGCATAAATACTCTTGAACTGCAACAGTGCGTAAATAGCTTTTATGTTTGTAAACGAATAATATTTGCGTGTTTTTGATGTGTATTTTCGACAACACTGACAATCTTTGCAGTCACAGAGAATTTCATGTGTGTTTAGTAATTTTTGTTAGTGCAGGAAAGCGTGGGTGTGTTGGGTGGTCTGGACCCCTCGGGGGTATATAAGGCAAGTGCTTGCCTAGCCAGTCCACCAATCTAGGGCTTGAGATCCTCCCAGAGCAAACCTAGGCACCCTCCCCCTACCTGGAAAGGGTTGTTTCTTGAAATAGGGACCCAAACCTGACATCCCTCATACGGTTGTTTCCTGAAATAGGGAACCGAAACCTGACCTAATCATCCTTCAAAAGGGTTGTTTCCTGAAATAGGCAACTGAAACTCGAACCTTCTGCTCTCTACCTTTGGTACCTGACACACTCTGGAATGATCATAGTGCCCTAGCCGTCCAGGAGTAAAAAATGTAACTCGTCCTATTGCGGCTGCAATATAGCACGCTCTGGCCTTCCGGCGGAAACAGAAGTTTGCCATATTGAATCCAGTTCGTGAGGTTCCAGTCCGTAACAACTATATGGTCAAAAGTCTGTGTACAGCTTGTTTTTGTGACTTGTGTAGTTAGAAAAGTATGTACAGTTGACGCCGGCCTAGGGCCAGCAAGGGTCGTTAGACAATAACGTCGCCTAAATTCACGACTATGACCATATTTATGATTTAGTGTTTTGTCATTTAGTGTTTTGTATGCATGTATGTTTTCCTCCACAGGGTCATTATTTATGTGTTTTACGTATCCAATTGGTCTCAACGAACATTCAAACCGCCGCCCGGAAATGTCCGAGGTTGGGCCAAGCTATTTTGAACATTTAATTCAGTAACAACGTATTTATTAAGGGATTTCAATGTCCGATTTAGCATGTAAACTGTTCATACAATGTACTATTCATTTGGTGCCATTTCTTAACATTTAACATAATAATCCTTGTAAATGCGAGTTGCTGGAACATTGGAGA
>PNEQ01065089.1:0-11076 GCA_003012365.1 Medauroidea extradentata
TCGTGGGGTTTTACACGCAAATCACAGACGTGTGGTGTTACAGTAACCTTATTGTGATTGGTACAGTCAAATGAGAAACGTCACAGTTCAAAGGCACGCTGCCAATATCTATGAAGCAGAACTGCAGACGTGCACATAAGGCACTGGAACAAAGTGGGGCAAAATTCTTTTCGCGAAAAGTTCATGTCTCTACTGATACCACGTCATTTTGCTAAATTCATTTGTTTCTTTACTATTGACTGAACGCTTTTCAGATGTTAAATAAGTGAAACAGTTTTTTTTTTAAGTTATAACTTGTGCCTAAAACCAAACGCAAATGTTCCATGTCCCTACCAATAACGTATGCTTCACCCTTTCTTTTTTGTGGTTGGACGACGGTAGTTGTGACACGCCTTTGACGACTGTAATCAAAAAATAAAGAGGAAAGTAAACCGTACGGCTACCCGCTTACAGTATTCGAAAACGATACATAAACGACTGTCGCCAGTACGCGTATAGGATTGAGAAATATAGGTTGCTGCCAGGCGGAGCCACAGAATATTTACAAAACTTCTATCGAAAACCACTCCCTAGGTCACTGCGTTTCAATCAGCACTTCTACCCAGCTAATTAGCCACGCGACCCGATTCAGTGATCTAAAAATGCCAATATATCTGGTACTTTAGTATTTAACTGTTCTGCATTCAAAGAATATTGCTAGATGAAAAATACTTGACAGCGTTTCAAATGAACTTTACTTTTATACTAATCGTTAAATCTACGAGTTGTAGTATGCCTGAAACCACGAGTTTGGCGTCGGTATTAAATTTCAATTAAACCTGTAACCTGTCCTTGTCAACTTACCCGAAAAAAAGTCAAACGTTTACTTATTCGCGAGAGGAGATTTTTGCATATGTTATTGGCTACGTGTGTCTGTGAGAAGAGATTTGTCATTTGACTGGGCCAGTTATGTATACTGCATGTTACTGTGACACAACAAAGTCTGGAATTCGCAGACACTCCCTCACGACTTGTAACACTGTAACCATATAGTCATTGAAGTGGACGTGAACTAACGTGTTTTTAAATATAACTCATCGTATTTTTTGTTAAACTCTTACAATGTAAATAATTAAAAAATAATAACTAATTATAAATACCTTAAACAAGAAGGTCCAGTCATCTATGTAAACAGCCAAGCACCATTAATATTTTAACGATATTTTAAAGAACCACATTTTTAGGTTGATCTGACAAACGAATTCCTCCTTCCCGAGAACGTAGACCCGCCACGGATAACTATGCGCTCGCTTATCTTAACTTTCCGACAAGCCCTGCAAAATATACTGATAAAAACTATTACGATTACGTGTCGGGAATGACGTCAAGTTTTGTAGATTACAACGATAGCTATGTTTAGTCACTAGCTTCCTCAGAACTGCGCGTATGCAATGCGGCAGGTCGAGTTACTGCAAGACGGATTTATTTAGTCGTTTAGTTATTCATGTAATTGTAGGGACTCCAGATTTTTATAAAATATTTCTACACAAACTTGTATTTCGTGCACATCAGGGCTGTTAAAATATTTCTACATATCATTAATCGTTACCAAAATGTTTAAATAAGGATGTGTCGGTGTTATTAAATTATCAAAATCACCGATATATCGATATTGACAGTAAACCGAAAACAACTTCGCTATTTAAACATAGCGAACTCACAATATATATATATCAATAATGTAACGATAGGCCTATTACCGAACTCACCGATACACCGTAAAAGACTTCGGTATTTAAACGTACCGATAACTAACAATAAATCGATAACTACCAATATCGAAACCTAAAAATGTAACCGATACATCTTTTTCCAACTATAGATACGTCGCTATCGCGATATTATCGAAACCACTGGTATACTGATATTTTCGATATATTGAAAACACTTACATAGAAACTAACAATAGTCTCGAAATTTAAAATGTTATTGAAACTGCCGATTTCATTGATTTTATTTTTAGACCTATTTTATCGAAACTGAAATTAAAATTATCGAAACGAACATTATTATCGAAACTATTCTGAAATCATAACAGGACGGTAGCGTTGTTGTACGAGAACGAGATTGTTTATGTTTGGTAAATTTTCAATTTTTAAAATAATCATTGTCAATAATATTTTCAGTTATTTTGCAGATATGTGACATTATAGATTACAAATGTATAATCGAAATAATTAATACCGTCACTATCGCTGTCTAGGTTTACCATCGGTAAATCTAATTGGTCACACACTATTTTAGTCAGCTACAAATTTTGCTTTCTTCATTTTCATTTCACGTATTAACATGCATTGCATGGAGTTATGCAGAAGGAAACCAATTCACAAAGTAATTTATTTTGAGATAATCATTCCAAGTAGAAGAAGACGGTAGGTGAGTGAGTGATTTTTGGTCAGCACTTAACATCAAGGTCTTCAGCGCTGGTGATGGACGACACGAGGGGAGTATGGAGCGGTACCGGAATGAAGGGGCGGGGAAAACGGGAGATCCCCGAGAAAACACGCCGACCAAGAAAAAGGCAAGAAATATGTCCTAGAAATAGGACAAATATTAAGTCATAATACTTGAACAAAGATAAAAAGGCCAAAAAAAAGCTTTTCTTTTAAAGTTTATATGTACACAGTATACTTTGACCTTGAATATGTCAGCTCCAGTAATTTGTGGATTAGCTCCCACCGCATAACTCCAACCAATGTACAGGTTTGTCTGAAATTGCAATGACTCTAATGACACTACACTAATGAAACGTGCCAAATCGGCGATACACATATAAATGCTCTAAAATACAGGATATTTCGCTAGCGATTTGAAAAACCGAAATCAAAAAGTTGACATTGAAAAATCGATGTGGTCGGCATATCGATATACCAAACAGTTAGTGTTATCGGTATACCGAAAAGTTACATTGTTATCAGTATCATCGATATACCGAAATGTTAGTGTTATCGATACTAGCGATATACCGAAAACTTACGGTATTACTGACATATCGAAAATTTACGATGTTATTGATATCATCGATGTACCGAAATCACGGTCTAAGACACTGCATATGCTCTCCAGCAATAAAAAGTGACTCCCTTTTTATCGCCGAGCGCTAGTAGATATTTGGTGGAAGATTTGCCTTGTTTACATCTGGCGGTGCTACAATTTTTTTACAATTATTTACATAAAATTATGTTAATATGGTAAGCTGGTATCGTAGACATATGTATAGTATCCATAAATGCATTGGCATGCGTGTGGAACTGTTTATATTAGTCGTCTGGAAAAAAAAGTACCATTGCTTTAGTAAACACATTCGAACAAAATCTAGTCTTTCGTTTCCTACAAAATTTTAGAATCGTTGCAATGTGTGTCTACATGTAAATTATTAAAAAACTAAATTTTATGGTTGAAAATGTGCTCCAATACAAAATTGCATGTATATTTTCTGGATTTGCAATTTTTTCTTCCATAATACAAGCAATTCCGATAACAACTACACATTTTAAGCTGTGAAAACTTGTTAAGTCAAAGACAAAACACGAAGTCTTCCACTAAAAGACTACTAGCGCTGCGACCAAAAAAAAAAAAAAAAAAAAGGAGTCACATTTTATGAGCACGGTCGTAGAAGAACAGGTCTGGACACTCGCCTATCTAACAATGTATTTTGCTTGACCCCTTTGTTGTTTGGCTGTAGTTCGTCAAGTTACCGAGAATATTCTGCATCTTTAGCGTTGCGGTCAGGGCGGTCGAACTCAAACTACGCCCACTTTTTTCATTGTTAACGTTATAAATTTAATAAAGATTGCTGGAGTCATTCTTCAAAATTGTGAGCGAAGGAAGTATTTAATAAATTGATAAAAAAATACGTTGTGAAAAAATTGTTTATTTAGTGGGAGGGAAGTGGGCAGAGTTTGAGTCCGACCGCCCTGAACTTGGCGAACAGCAGCCAAACAACAAGGGGGTGAAGTTTCCAGGCGAGTTTCCAGACCTGTTCTTCTACGGCCGTGACTATGACCGAAACTAACGAGTATGTAGTTGAATTTAACATCGATATCACAATTTATGATATCGAACAGCGCACAAACATCCGTACTTCTGCTTCATTGTTTGGCAGTGTCTTTGTCTTTGACAGTAACAATCAGAACAAGGTCTGTGATTTACAGTAAAACGTTAAGACAGAGTTAACAACGTCCACCCACTGTCCATGAAGCAAGCCTGCATATGATCACGTAAAGCACTGGTACAAAACTCTTTTCGCCAGAAATAAGGGTCCCTAAGCATTTGTGACACGAGCTAAAGTACTGCAGTATATACCAATCTGGAATATTTTTCCACCAAAAAAGGTTACGTCGAACTAAACCAACACAAACAGAAACACCAAAAACATGTCGCTCATTAAAAAGTAACGCTGGTTGACGCAGAGACAGGAAAATATTCCGAAGTCAATGATCAGCACGCTAGACTCCACTGCACTACGCATGCTTGAGCCTCAGCTGTTTGATCATTGGCTGCTGTCTTAGCGAGCAGTCAGTTTTATTTAAAGTCAGGTAGGACGGGATTCAGCCGTAGATGACTTAGATGCTTGAAATTACCTCAAAGTTCTACAAAATAAGTGTGTATGAACTGTAATACAGACGAACCGTACATGCGTTTGGATTGTAACTAGAGGCATTGATTTTTGGTGAAAATAAATATGCAACATTTTGTTTCAATGCCTCATGTTCACATGTGCAGCTCTGGTACGTAGTTATTGTCAGTGTGCATTCGCGTAGAGGCGTTACTCATTTGACTGTGCCAACGAGAATAACGTCACTGAGACAACACACGTCTGAGATTTGCGGGTAGATTCCAAATATGTCGAGAGTTAAACACAGCCAATCACTGGCCACGAAGCAGAGCTACAGGTGTGCAAGCGAGGCGCTGAAACAAAATGTTGCATAAATCGTTTCACCAAAATTAATTGCCTCTAATCATAACTCGTCTGAAAATTATTTCCGGCCCTTAATAATAAGGGCCGACAGTTTATCGCGGGAATAGTCGACTCTCTGCTAAGCTTCACTGCAAAGTATTCATGTCCGAGTTCATCTCTCTCATTTTGTATAGCCCCATTCGACTGGACCAATGTTAAATCTGGTACGCTATTGAACGTTTGGGATACGTCTGCAAACCTATAGGTAGATATGGTAGAATATCGCGAAATGTTTTGTGCCAACATACTCTTGAAAAAACACTGTAGTTTCTTGCGACATGTATGATTGAGTGATATACGCCTGACACAACGTAGCTGTCTGCAGACCAATAACAGTCATCAAATAATACAATAGCGGGATTATTATTGGCTCAGTCAAATAGGGCAACAGCTTCGCGTACAAGCGAAAGCTAGTAATCTGTTCATAAGCTGAACGTGTGTTCAAACCCGGCAAACAGTAAAGATTTCCCCCCATAAACCATCCTCTCTACCTAGATCTAAACCGTGATAGACTGCAACGTGCTGTGTATAACATTCAAAGTATTGTACTGATATATTTGAAGCACTGGTCCTTTCTTCAACATACCCAGGGGGGCCGCGGTGGCCGAACGGTCAGACCATTCACCTCCTCCCAAGGCGATCCGGGTTCGATTCCTGGCAGGGTCAGTCCCATAATCTTCTAATGGGGGAATTGTGCCGGACGATGCCGTTGTCGACGGATTTTCACGGGAATCTTCCGTTTCCTCCACCCCTTCATTCCGGCGCTCATGTTACCTCTCACCAGCGCTAAAGACCTCGATGTTACACGCTGACTAAAATATCACACTCATTCAACAGGCCTAGCTAGAACTGTACACGGCTTTAACGCAGATCGTATGGGATTTGTCTCGAAACTGTTTACGTGTCGCAAATTATACCATACAACCACGTAATACCGATATTGCGTGGAGCCAACAGAAATAGAAAACACTTTTATTGTTTGACAGGTCTGCAGGTCACATAGGAATGGGTTGAGAATTTGGGGGGGGGGGGGGGAAGAAATTTTTTCAACTCAAATATATTCTTACAATGCGTCAAACGAATGCATGAACATCACACATAAGGAAAAGTATTGTTTTAATTAACTGTCGGCTACGAACGAATGTGATAAGGTTACATTACTAGTTTCTGTTTTTTCGATACATCGATTATTTCAATTTCTGCTATTTGTCAAACTTGTCCAAATATAACCCAATTTATTATTTGGATTTACATATTAATGAAAATGTCAAAGCAAATTTAAACTCAGACTTTCCTAAGTGTAGGCCTGCCTTTCCTTAATATGTCGTGCCAAAATCGCATTACTCTGCACATTTATTTTTACCTCTATTTGTATTCGCATTTCCCTTTAAAACAGCTCGAAATAACGCCCTTGATCGCCCTCAAGATTGTCACCTTTGTGTAGAGTTATTGCCTAGGCCTTGAAATGCGGAAGCATTAGTAAATTTAGATACAATGTATGAAGTTTTTTTCTGTGAATATGTACACAGGAAACAAAAAATACTACTACTATTGAACCCTGGTTTTATTAGCAACAGAAGGCAATCGCAAACGATGCCGACAACTGTGGATACTACAAAGCATATATAATTTTTTTTTTTTGTGTTTTACAAACATGTCTTTCGTTCGTAGCATGAAACCTCTACACGAGAAAAGATTAGCAAAAAAAGCCTTACGTTATAAATGCGAACATTTACCATTTTTAATGCGCCGTAAACTATGCGTACACTGTGCACTGTAATACAAAGATATCGAATTATTAATATTATTTTACGTGATTTTTGTTATTAATTTTCTGATGTACGTGAGTACACATTTATTTCACATGAACGCGGTGCTAGCCCGATGTCTGGAAGCGAAAAATGGATAGCTGAATGATGAGGTAAACAGAAAATCCAGACAAGCGTATATATATATATATCGCAGCTCGATGATGTAATTAGTTTGACTGTATAAGTAGAGATAGGAAATTTTGCGGATTCACACTGACCAGTAGGCTAACCTCAAAGAATATCTGTGTACTCGAACAGAGAGCAGTTGCTCAATGCCTGCTCGCTGACATAGTGGTATCACATGACTGGGCATGATTGCGGTTGCCTCTCTATTATTGGTTCAACACCCTGCCTGCAGGAAGTGTCAGATAAGTCAAGACGTAGCTGCGAAAGTTACACGAACTTGTAGTAGTTCGGATTCTGTCTTGTGCCCAAAATAAAACTCGAATTTTTTATGTCCCTATGTATAAGAAGAGGCGCGTGTATTTCGCGTATTAATCTGGCAACAGCCTAGACTTCTCAGACCTATACACACACTGGCCAAAGTCAAATATCCAGTGGCTTCTACCGTAACACGTGTCACCACCACGACTTATTTCCTTATTTATCACTGGCTTGCAGTCGTCAAAGATGTGTTAAAACAGGTGTCCTCTAATAACAGAAGGAGTAGTGAAGTATACATTATTGGTATTCAACCTGACCTAGAATCAATACGCGAAATAATCTTACCTCTATGTAATAAAACTATTAGATACAATGTGGAAGTACTGCTCGACAAACCTAAGTGTATCCTCAGAAAATATGTGAACTACAGCCGTCCCCCTCTCTGACATACCTCACCCTCCTACTCTCCTTCGACCCGCTACACCTCCCAGCCAATAGCGAGCAAGTAGCCTGGCCGTCGTGACAAGCACTTCGTACAGTCTTGTCAGATGGGGAGTGACAACCTGTGTGTAGTTGTCCAACCTTTATTTCATGGGTTGCACATGCCTATTAGACATACTACAGATGGTCGCTTACAATGTGAACGGACTGTACATGGAGGCAGGGCTTCAAGGCATTCCCCACCACTACCTTCGTACGGCGATCTCAAAACACTAGCGCTCTTACCTCCCCTACCCGGGGCTACACGTAGGTTTGTCGAGCAGTAAAGTTGATTTTACAGACCTTGTAAATACCTAGAGACCGGAAAATTTCGCGAATTCAATTGCCACTATGCTAGAATCCATTGTACTATGCACACTCCAAGTCCCGTCTATTCGTACATTGTCTACTGTTCCACTGAGTAGCAGTTAATGGCAAATGGCCGGGGCTTGAGTATGCATATGATAGTTAATTCTAACATGCAAGTCATTGAATTCGCAAGATTTTCCTGTCCCTATAAATAACTGGATAAACAGCTGGATAAAACGAGAGTAACGTGTGCTGAAACTAACAGTGAACCACAAACCAGAAATGAAACGAGACTATGTAATCCGTGGCAGATAGGGTTAGAGGAGGAAGAAACGTATGAATAAATGAAACTATTATGTTTGAGTGACACCCGGTGGACTTACAGCGAGCACTGTACATGTGACTGGCATGACAAGGTCACGGCATACACTGAGGAGAGCCTTGTAGGTTGAACAAGCACATAATAGAATGCGTGCTAACCGCTGCTCGTTAATGCCGACACAGGAGACAACCTTGCTGCCCACACTGTGGCGTAAAACACTACACATGACGGCCAGCAACGTTGTAAAGGAATTTTCATAGCCTACACCTACACACGTGATACGTATCAGCGTCTCGGTAGGATGACAAAATAGCATGTTCTAGTACGAACATGCACTATAAAAGCGATCACAGTAATTAGAGAAGATGAGTTTATCGTAAGAAAAATTGATTGCTTGTTATAGGTTCCAACCCACGTTCTGCTTATCAGAAGATTATACGTTTTTGCTTGTACGTGAAGCTGTTTCCCTATTTGATTGAGCCAATAAGAATCCCGCTATTGTAATATGTGATGCCTGTTATTGGTCTGCAGACAGCTACGTTATGTCAGACATACATCATCCTATCATGTGTGTTGCAATTAACTACAGCATATTTAAGGGTATTTTGGCATGAAACATTTTTAGCGATATACCATCTTCTATAACAATAATGTACGTTTTAACTACCTCCACCTGTCCCTGAAACATGACGGAGTCTATATAGTTAATAATAATCCCCAAATTCATCTTAAATCTCGATGTCAAGGCCGGATAGAATCGAACCCGTCTCCTTCCGAAGAATGTGAGTATAGTGTTTTGTTACTGCGATACCTCTCTCTCTGTGTGTGTGTGTATATATATATATATATATATATATATATATATATATATATATATATATATATATATATATATATATACATACACTCTATGTATACACACAAACACAGCACGCATATATTATCACAATAAATGTAATGACCAATCGTTTGGCTAAGTGTTCAGAGCTCCTGGCCTTCGAGCAAAAGGGGCCTGGGTTCGATTCCCGGCCGGGGATGTGCAAATGTAATGTAACCTCCCCGGGTTGAGGACGGGGTATAGTGTTTTTCCCTTCGCCACACCTATGCGGAAGGCAATAGCAAACCACCGCAATCTCACCCTGGCCTAATAGCCGTAGGTGTTCTCCCTAGGGTCACCAACTTCCAGAAAGTAAAACGGAAACTACGTGTACAAATACTATATAATACAGTAAATGTATAAGCATGCAATCGCTTACACGAGAGCAGTGCAGTAATTTAAAACGTCGTAAAGTAAATCTTGTCTGGTAACAGTAGTAAACATGATATATGTAGTAATTATAAACATAACATATATTATTTCCCAATACAAATATAGCAACGGATGCCGAAATTACATTTCTTGTGATTGGCAAACGATGTCCGTGCAACAACAATTAAATCAAAGCTGCGATCTACGCTGTTGAAAAACCGACAGAGGAAAAAAATCCTGCGAACAGCATCACTGAGAGCAATAAATAATCGTTTGATTTTAACGGATGTGAATGTTTGTACTACTACATAGTACAAACAAATACTTTGTAAGCGTAACGCCGTTAATAACTTGCTCGTGTTCAAGAGATGAACTAGATATAGGCATGTAGTCTGACCATCTTGCAACACAGAAAAGGGCGTATCCAGCGGGGAAGGGGAATGTAGGAAATAAGTCCCCACCCCTCCAAAAAAATATCTTCGAAAAATAATTTAATGGGAGATTTACTACACACAATTTTAATGCGCTTTATTAATAACCTATCCCAAAATGGAGAAAAGGAAATAGAGATTTCGATCAGCACTTAGAAGTAAGAAACACGAGAATGGTGAGGATGATATGGGGTGAGAATGGAGCTGTGAAGGAAGGTAACTGCGGGAAAAAACTGGAGTACCCCGAGGAAATCCCGCCAGCCAAAAGCAACGCCCGTCATGTTTTCCACGTTCGATCATTTGAATGAAACCCACCCTGAATCGAATCGCCTACAACTGTAGGTTGCCACCACGACCCCGTCTGATTAAATTGGTTACAGGCCAGACTGATAATAAGCTGAGTATAGGTGGTCGTTCGCAATAAAGTGAGAACTTCTTAACACCGTCTTGTCTAGAATGATGACTAAAAATATTTTTATTATACCCTCAGACGTTAAAAAATATTGAGTACAGTAACATCTGTACACTTCCACATTAACCTGGGTAGCATTTTTATGTAAATAAGTGGCAGGAGACTATAAATTACCTGAAAGGATAAAGTACATAGTGTATGAAAAGTACTCGCTTTGTCCTGAACCACATATATCAGTATTTATTCACATAATTTTCATGAATACAGTCCTATATAGCATACGTACTGTGGGAAAAAATAATTTTACAAGTCATTTAATTTTTGCAATCGACTCCTTTTCAACTGGCTAGCGGTAACTTAAGGGACCCGCCTCGTGGCACGTGTGTTTGTGTGGGTGAGGTATGGTGCTATGGGCAACGTCGTATGGGCCATACAACGGTGCGTCGCCTCTACGCTTAAGGCGTGCAGTCTTCGCGAAACAACAAATTTCCTATGGGACTTTAAGTGGTGACCCTATTGTTTTATTTACGAAATCACTTTACTAAAGTCCAATGCACTACCCTTAAGTGGTTTCACATGTATTCGGCTAGTATATTTTCCGCTATAGCAGCCTGAAAACCCCGTTTTAACCCATTTTGACGTGCCCTAAAAGGGGATTTCTAATACGTGTGTTGTCTTG
>PNEQ01065090.1:0-11075 GCA_003012365.1 Medauroidea extradentata
GTTTCTTCAGCATCAGATTGATTCATTATTAGCGTGCCTTCTTTTGCGGTGAAAGTGCAGATTTCACAGTCGAAACTTTCACTATTGTAAGCAAATTAACGTTGAAAGTTGTGTATTTAAACAGATAAAGCTGTAACAACGAAGAGATGATGCAACCTATGTCACTTTAAAGCAAAGACAAGATGGTACAAGCATAGAGAAAGTAAGGGTACAAGAGTTGTCACCTAGTGAAGAATAAACTTTGGTGCACAAAAGGAACATGTGCCACTTGTTCCCATTGGCCTCCAAACGAACGAGCTGATTCTTGAAGTAGTTGATTTTCTTGCCACTAGATCTCATCACATTACAGAGATGCACTTGTATCCCCTTACCACCAACATTTCATATACATTAACTGCTCATTCCTGCACTTAACTCCATTTTCACAAAATTGTCACTTGTACCCCTACCCCTTGGCTTCTCACCCCTTCATATATATATATATATATATATATATATATATATATATATATATATATATATATATATATATATGGATAGTGATTTAAAATAGTAAATGACGCGTGTCAAGTTTTGTTGAGATAACAAGTATCAACTGGCATTCCTTACTGATACATAGTGATAACATGAGGTTTGCAGCTGTTAGGAATGTTTGTTTATAAAGCAGAGTAGTTAGATATGTACATATTAGACTTACCGTAGGAAGACTTGATGTATACTATGTTTGAGTATGCGTGTCTTGTATATAACATACAAGTCTATACACATGCGCAGATGCGGTGTAGCGAGAACAATTTGTTAGTATTCCAATGTTTTGTTAGGCTTACAGTTCAAAACCTAAAGCAAACTCGCTGTGATTGTACAATCAGGTCCTCGCCGCTCAGCAGTTCTTACAGTTGCTGCAGAAACTTATGGTGTTTGACTGTACTTGGAAGCACTGACATTAAATTTGACTATAAAAATCAGAAGTACAATTTTCCAGGGATTAACTTTTTTCATAAATGAACTAAAACAATTTGTAATATTGGCAGTTCAATCCGGTAATCCACGTACTTATCACATATATGTTGTGACATTTTGATAATGATATTTAAATTTTTACACGGGTGTTATGTAGTGAAGGTCCATTCGGTATACTTGGTGTGATATGAAGTCTCTCTCTCTCTCCTCTCTCCTCTCTCCTCTCTCTCTCTCTCTCTCTCTCCTCTCTAGCATCACATGTATGTAGGTAAGAAATCTGGCAGGAACATAGGAAGGAGAGCCAAGTTGTAGCATGCGAAGTTATAAATAGACTGGAGACAAGACAATTGTGTTTTATTCAGCAGACAAAGACTGCTAGTTCTGTGACATTAGCTCCCACCCCCCCCCTCCCCCCAGACTGTAACTTGATCACACGAAGAGATGTAGATGTAAATGCTAGCCTTGTGAACTAATGACATGAAATGATGTGGGTGCTTCCATTGCCATCACGACGCGCTTCTTCCAGCATTGTTACTCCTAGCTAATATTGCACATACATATCGGCAAGGCCTCCCAGTGCCACACTAACTTATGCATTAACACATTTCACTTAGTGTTCTTGTCCTAGAATGAACTGACTGTCTTTAAAGCTGCTCCACTCATGAACAACTTGATATTGATTCACTGAAGCTGGTATTACAAAACTGAAACTAGAAATATATCACGTCAAGTTGTCACATCGAGGTTGAATATCTATCGATTGTTCGTCCTCGCAGTGCGAGTGTGTCGGGCATATTATAGTCCAACACTACCTATGTGCTTTTACTTTTCTTTACGTAAATACATTCAGCAACAGACAGTTTGGAGTTTATTTGAAGTAGGGAAAATAGACGAGAGGGGAATTTTATTCGTACTTGCTCCTTTTTACAGTTGTTAGCAACTGTCACGATACAACATGACTAATGCGCAGGCGAATTTCAATCCATTCCAAACGTATTTGCTGCTTACAAAGCTATAGAGTATTTTATTACAACCATAATTTTGATGTATCTCCCCTGTGTGTAAGGACATTGAATACTGTAATGTATACGTTCTTGACTACCGAGTATGAATGACAGTAAACGTTGAGCCAAGCCGTATGTTGTAATGTATGTAATGTGACAGTGTAAATTAAGTTGCGCGCCTTAAGGTTGCTCACGTGGCAAAAATTCAAAATTTTATGTTTGCTTGCATAGTGTTAGTGTTATAGATGTTACTTGTGACTACATCTTCCACTTGTAGTAATGTTTTAGCTCTCATAGTCTTCCCACAGCGGCACGTCAAAGTCAGAATTTGCAAGTTACAGGAACATAGGTTTAACAAAAACCAAGTAACTTACTCGAATTAAATAATTTACACTGAAATTTGATGTAATGGTCGCTATGCTAAAAGATTTAAAAACACACAACAAAGTCATTTTGACTTTTTTAAAAATTTCCACAAATGAGGTAAATTTTCGTTATTTTCGGATTTTTTTTAAGTACAAAGGAATTCCATTATGTGGTTTTAATCTTTTAGAATAGTCCCCATTATATATGTCAGTGTAAATTATTTTATTAGAGTAAGTTACTTGGTTTTTGTTAAACCTATGTTCCTGTAACTTGCAAATTGTGACTTTGACGTGTCGCCGTGGGAAAACTATGAGAGCTAAAACATTTCTACAAGTGGAAGATGAAGTGTCAAGTAACGCCTATAAAACTAACAGTACGCCAAGCAAATATACAATTTTGAATTTTTGTCACGTGAAAACCCTTAAGAGTCTTTCAAGGTCATCCTTCCTTGACGAATTGAAACAGACTTAGAGGAGGAACGAAGGAGACATAGTATTAGTAGCAGTAAACATTCATATTCGATCATCAACTGCCACTAAACTAGGCTACAATATTGTTTGTTTCTGTTCTCGTGTTGTAGCAACTTTCTACTTGTTGTACTGCTGTGACTAGTCGGTGAAATAAACTGCCACTAGGCTGTCAAAACTTGGACACTCAACTGTGGCACAGAGAGAGAGAGAGAGATAGAGAAAGGCATGACCTGCATTGAACAGATAACAGCATATCTGCAGTTGTATTCACCAAGTCTTTCTATCGCCACAAATGTTACGATGATGGATGTAGAGACGTCATTGAACACCCCCCCCCCCAACCCTCCTGGGTAACGACTCAAATTGTATCGAGCGGACAGTCCTGATACTAGACAGATAATGTCATCGTCTGCTCAGGATACAAAACAGTACAGAGCACCAGTTAAATATTTGCCACATTTAAGCCATAAAATGGTTTTGAATTTCGCCTGCTAACGAATAAGAACTTGAAGAATGTGTTGGTTTGTTAACATACGCCATTGGACATATTTTGTTAACCAACTTGTGTTCAACGATAAAGTAATAAAAAAATCTGAAGAAGCTATCTCAGAAGAATACGGTCAGATTTTTATATTTAACAGCAAGAATTCTGAACATAGAATTCAGTCAAATTGCGACAACACCCAGACACAAAAAACGGCCATAAAGAAAACCAGGTTCCCAGTATGAACAAATATGAAAGTAGGCAAAAACGTGGACAGTGGACAACAAAACAAATGACAGAAGACAACACAAGATCCATTCAAGGATAAAATGCAACGTGTCTGAGGATGAGATACAGCTGGTCGGAACACCAACATGCGAACTTAACACAAGTTTGTTCAACAAAACATGAGCAATGACGTGTGTTCACTAAGCAATACATTCTTGTTGTAAACTCGCACTGCAACAAACATTTACAAATATCAAGTCCGTGTATTGGTATCCACCTTGTACGTTTATAACATCTGTTTAACGAAGGCGACACAGACAAATCGTACGCTTTCAGTATTATTTGTAAGGCGGAATACGCCATCACAGAATATTTAAAATGCCAGAAGATCGTTATATCGAAGCTATAGTGGTAGTCGCTGAAAGTAAGGTAGAAGCGAGGCGACAATATAGACGCTTGCATGCGAGTTGTAGTCTGTGCATAGAGACGATAATGTGTGTGGTAAGCGCGCTTGGATCGCCCTTGTCGCGCGTCTGTAGAACTTGCTCAGTACCAGTAGCTGAGTACTTGAACATTTCTGTGACTGTAGATATAGCTAGTTCGCGGTACGTGACCACTTTAATATAGAATAATGGTTTAAAAATATCATATATTGTGAGCTTAGGCGTCAACTGTTAAATGCAGTACATGCACTTTGATTGTTTCTTTATCCCGAAGACAATGTAGTGCTCCAGGTGTTTAGTGCTGGTGAGGGGTGACATGATGCGAGTATGAAGCAGCGCTGGAATGAATGTGCGCGGGAGACCCCCGAGGAAAACCCACCCCCTCCCCCCAGCGGCATCGTCCGGTACTATTCCCACATGCGACAATCCGGGGACCGACCAGTGATATTGTTAGTGATAAGTGTTAGTGATAGCGTGTGTAGTGTCTCGCGCCCAGATGATACCAAGACATGATGTATGCCTTGCAGCCTCGCTGTTACAGTCTGAAGGCAAAACACCAACTGTGATAACAGTGTTTGCAGCTAGCACACAACCTTTTATATATAGGACAGGATGTTTCAGTAAGAAAATGAAGTTAAATACCATGGCTCACATTAGTGTACATGGTACACATTGATAACATTACACCAGGAAACAACTGCACGTTCATAGATAATAGCAATGTACGATATGTTGTTGTTTCATGCGCTACATCTCTGCTGGGCTGGCAATATGAGGAACTATACACCGGCATGCACCATACACTATAGTCTATGATAAGTCGGCTGTTTCCTACTCGGCAGATACATTGGCCGGAGTTGTGCACTGATGCGGCTGTGGACGGATAACGGAACTATTCATGTGCACGTGTTGCGCAGATGGGACTCAGCGAGTCTCACAACTGACTGACACGTGAGGTGTTTACGTATCACTGTAGCACACCGCTGCAGTTACTATATGTTCCATAAACTAATACTACTATCTTCTAGGTGGCATATTGTTCTCTGGTCCTATCTGCACCTCAGTTTGCTTTATATGATTTTATCTGCTCTGAACATAGTTTCAACCTTTGTTTGCTCGTTGGGTGGGCATATGATCATCACGAACTATATTGTATTTAGATAGTGAAATTGTATTGATACCAGCTGGCAGTCTAATGCGGCATAGAGTACATTTAAGCTGTCCCTCGTGAATGTAAAACAGCACGTTGCTAGGAT
The DNA here is from genome assembly GCA_003012365.1 of Medauroidea extradentata. Taxonomy (NCBI): domain Eukaryota; kingdom Metazoa; phylum Arthropoda; class Insecta; order Phasmatodea; family Phasmatidae; genus Medauroidea; species Medauroidea extradentata. Next base: position 5,212 of record PNEQ01065090.1, read on the forward strand.
GACGCTAGGTTTACATAGGGTTGCCATGGCAACACAAGGGGTGGCTGGTCTGGAAGGGTAAGAATAGCCGCAGTTAGTTGATGTATGTCTGCATACAGGATTGGCAGGTTCACATAATGTATAGTTGCGAGTCTTTGTGTGTGGAACCTGACTGTGTCTTGATAGTAGAGCAGATCTTACAGGACAGCTCTAGCCTGAGAACAAGGCTAGACTGCGGGAGTACCACAGTAGCATGAAGCTCTTCTATTATAGGTCATTCGGGATAAAGTGAGCACTAAAAGTTTAACCTTTGAAAAGTATCACTAGCCATTACTGCACACAATTCAACATTAACTATGGTTGCTTTACTGCTTGTAAGGTTGGCAGCGCAATTACGCAACATAGTTCAGTGTATTTTCTTATCAAAATACAATAATATTGAAATAAACGCAACTAAAATCTACATTATTGTATTTTATATAATTAATAAAACTTTTTTTTTTTTAACAAACCTTATAGATTTATTCTGACTGTACAATTTATCATAGACGCGCAAGCATAAAGTGACGTGTCCAGAGAGGTTAGACATTTCCCTTCGTTAGCCGTCACGCGCGGAAAGATACCAATTATTTGAAAATACAACTTAAGCAGGGGTTTTTTGAGTGCTCACTTTATCCCGAACCACCTATACCATAGTTTACCATACACATGTATACAGCACATGTATAATATTTCTAGTTAACACTGTAGACGATAACTGCGGTCTTTCGTCTGCAGTAGTAGCTTCAGCTCCGACGCAGTTAGGCGCAGTTCCCCTCAGTTTTCAACGTCATTTAATTTTTATATTTGTACCAGATATTTTTTTCTTATTTTAGACAAAAATTGCGTTTGAATCTGCCTCTTAGAAAATTTGTGTATCTCTCATAGTTTTTGCGTAATGAGTCGTAAACGTCAAAATTTGCACTTTACGGTTTTATGTACGCTACTAAAACCAACTGACATACCAAGCCGAAAAAATTCACAGCGTATAACAATGTTATAGGCTATGATTTGACAGATATAAAAACAAAAAATAAAATATTTTTGTATTTAATAAAAAAATGCTTAATTTTGGAATGAAAATTTAAAAAATTTCAAGAATTTTTTAAAATACCTAAGTATGTATTTTTTTTTTTTTTTAATTTTTATATGTGTCAAATCATAGCCTATACCATTGTTATACGCTGTGAATTTTTTCGGCGTGGTATGCGAGTTGGTTTTAGTGGCGTACGTAAAACCGTAAAGTGCAAATTTTGACGTATACGACTCATTACGCAAAAACTATGAGAGATACACAAATTTCCTAAGAGGCAGATTCAAACGCAATTTTCGTCTAAAATAAGAAAAAAAAATCTGGTACAAATATAAAAATAAAGAAATACGTTGAGATGTGAGGCGAACCGCGCCCTTAGTACGACTGGTGATGTCATTCTTCACGTATTTACTACGTCATGTGTAATATAGAGACAACCACACAGAGCTAGACATTAAGACGTTCTCACATGTATTTTGAATGTCTCACGTTGCTAGAATACTTCTAAATTAATGGACTATTGTAAAAGTAAAGGAAGAATAAAAGAAATACAGAGAAGCATTAACAAGAACGGTCGCCTGATACCTCCTTCCAAAATAAAGACTTAAAACAAGATAAATAGTACACAGGACGATTTTTCTCCACTCATATTTTATTTAATTTGTGTAAATGTAGAAAATACAATACATCATACGAGAAAGATGTGAGCCTTCGTTAGGATGTATGTATAGTGTGTGTCATGTAAGTGTTCCGTGTTTTGACAGTTCACTTCTGGTAACGTGTCTGTACACAGGTTTGCGCAGACCCTGCTCTTCCAGGAAGCAGGTAGGTTTAAAGCTACAAACAATGGAACTGTCAGGACACATTTCTCAGAAAATAAATGTCATAAAACAGACTATATAAGATTTTATTGAACAAAATCTCTCCCTCTCATCCCTTTTTATGTCCTTAATCGCTAAATTCATGCATGTTTAAAGTCTTGTTAGCCGTACGCAGGGTTAGCTTTTATTAGTAAAATGTCTTGCAGAGACTTGCTTAAGTTGTAATAACAGGTTGACGCAAACAGTAGAGTTTCCTCGCAGGTAAGACACGTGACAAGGATTTGTAACTGTCAACATGGTCTTGTCAATATTGAATGTTGAGCGAGAGTTTATCAGTGTTTGGTTGGGCTAAGTACGGTGTCTGCTACAGTACAAACAAACAATACAGATGCACAGAGTATTTACCGCGGACAAACAAACATAGCCAGTGTGTGAGCGGCAAGTTAGATATGCCGGGGAGTGTTGTGGTCATACATCTTCCTGGAGCAAGCTCCCCTCCTTTCCCCTCCCCTCTGCAGCAAGCTGGCTCATCTCATCTCTCAGAGCAGAGGACAACGTGTCCCGAGTCCCTGACTTACAATTTCCCGAAGACTGGAAACCTAAAGTCAAAGTCAGAGCCGATGTATGTTTCGCTCTATGAAAAGCTTACATTAGCAAGTACTGGCATTTTATGATTTATTAAACATACGTGTCTCAAATGTATTGTAAAAACCTTGCAAAAGCTGTATTGAAGTATTTGTAAGTGAACTGAAAGTTGCGTCAGTACATGGCGACGCTTGTTTATAGCTTTTCAGCAAATATACAGTGAATGTTTTAATAACAAGGCTTACTTTCGCATTATTTACGTAATATGAGTTTCGTACCAAATGCCATAATATATAACACAATATTTTCGGTCCAAAAAAAAATATTCTTAATTGTTTTTAAACCATCGTTACTTTAACTTAACTTTTCCGTTGTGTATTCACAAATACTTGTGCCTTATTTGAATTATGTGTTTGTCCTTCAAGGTTATTTTATTTTAGTTGGAAGCTAAATTACTTTTGTTTGCACATTTGATTTTATTTATATTGTCTCAAATTAAATGTATTTTAATCCTAGTCTATGGAATTGTAAATTTTTGCCAGTCCAGAAGTTTTAATTTGTCTATGAATATCTGTACTCTATGATAAGTTTGTTAGGAACGTAGCAGAATTCAACACTGACTGGAAGATTTAAAAACGAAGAACTAAAGTAAAAATTGTACAGAGCTAATAGTAATTATGTACCTACATAGATTTTATTGTTATTCTAACTGGCTGGTGTTGTGACATTTAATATAACATGGATTATGTATTACAAGGCTTCTTACCTCTGTGAGTCAATGTACGATACAATTAATACAAAACTTATTTTTGTCCTATCCTAGAGACTTTCGTAAATGCAAAATATACCGACTTCATTTAGGTTTCAAGACCATGCAGTATTTTATATGTTTATTTTAGGTTGTATAGTTCTTCAAAATTAGTATCTTAACTATGTGTGGTTAACAATTCAGAATAGTTCTTCCTTCATAAAAAAAAATATGTGTACTTATTGGACCCGAGTATTTAATTCAATGAACTTTTGCCACATTAGGGCCTGTATTACCAACATCGAGTAAAGTCCTGAATATTCGGCTGCTTGTTCGTCGAGTCGGTACTTTGACCTCGGATATGTTCTTGTTCTGAGAGTAAGCAATAATGAAATGACGGCGAGTACTGAGTGCTTTTTCAAAGCAGAAGGATGTTGAGGTTAGCAGTCGTGTGAAATGACAGTCAGCCAATATTTATTTAAAATGTAATGTTGACGTACGCATATTGAGTGCAACACATTTTTACCTACTTCCAGAGCTAGGCGGCAATTTAAACAAGTTCTTTATTTTAATTTTGTACATATGTATTGTCATAAAATTGTTATGACGACCACGAGCTTCGATAGTATTTGTAGTATTTTTTGCAAGCTATTTAATTGGATTTAGTGGTAAACAAATTATTTGTATTGGACAGCATCAAATTAATGAGAATATTATAAAATTGAAAAAAGAGTTAACTATTACTAAACAAACACTTGTTAAAATTTGCATTTCTTACTCAGTATTTTATAGGATATTTGTTGGCTTCAATTATTCGTTCGTTTGATTATCTTCGACTAGTATTAGGTAAGCGGAACAATGAAAATAGCTTTCCTACAATTGAGATTTATTTTATTCAGCTAATAATCGCAATTGTATTACGATTTACTATGTAACAAAATGTTTTGAAATATGACTGATATTGTTAGAACGTTTCTTTCCTTCTAACTAACCAGTATCAATGTACCCCAAAAGCAAGTGTCACTATACATTTTATTTATGTTTTTAAAAATCTGTATTTTCAGTACTTGCATGCGGTTTGGTTTTAAATTTAGCGCTTTCTATTGTGATTAAAACGACATTATTTAAACGTGTATTGCGTAGTTAACATTTAAAAATTGTTTATTGCAATAATAGACTATCGCATAGTTTGCGATTACATTAATATGAGTTGATACTCCACTTAATTGTCAACAAATTATATAAATCAGCAAAATTCCAAAATATTGACGAAGTCCACGTATTTTCTTATTAGTATGTTAGCGTCGGCCTAATTTCACCAACCCAACGATGCTGATTTGAAATAAACAACATACACTTGACTACAATCACTGTCAACGTATGAAAAACTAACCAAGCAGTACTCAATAAAGGACGAATAGCTATCCAGTTGCTATTCGGAGGTTTTAATACAATAGGGTTTAATTATTCCCTGAATATCTTATACGGCGGGTAGTTATTCAGCTCTGTTATTTGCAGTTGGTAATACATGCCATTAAAGTAACGGCAAAGTAAAGTCAAATGCTAAAGTGTTCTAGCCTGTATATGTCTCCACACGTGCGGCTTCTGTCTGCATGCCAGCTATATGCAGTGTCACAACGTACCAGAACTGGTGTTGACACAAGCCTTGCTTGTTGTTTCCAGCCATCTCAACTGTGGGAGCACGTCAACATAAGGGCGACTCTTGTTCTTCCAGCATTGGCCTCCTCGCCTCTACGTGCAGTGTGGTGACAAATGCAAGACCATGTCCACGGAGTTCTTTAAGTACTCCGAAGTGAACTAATAACTGTAGAGGAGTTATTTTTTATCACGGGAAAGTCAGAAAGCATATTAAAACTTTGACGTATTCGTATTCAAACACTATTATACAATTATTTGATGAAGAAACGTTATTCAGTTTATAAATACAGTACTGTACAGTTAGCTCGCAACGAACCTGATACAATTGTTGGTTGTAATTGTAACACATGAAGGTAGTTAAGCCATGCCGCAAGGAGGGAGTGACAGGGACGCCGTACCTTCAAGGTGGCTATGTAGAGAACAATGTGCTACAGTAATGAGATACTTGACCCTTGCAGCACAGAACAATGGAAACTTGCCATACAACCAGCTGGTAACTGCATACAGTGCAATCCTCTAAGGCACTATAAAGAGTGGGTATAATCGTCCGCCATTTTGGGTCTTTCGGAGCTAGCGCAAGCCGATGCATGCTCGCGCGCCCCAAAAACCTGACAAACTAAACTCATCATAAATCTAAAACTATTCAGCCAAATGTACTCAACATTTTTATATTGCATTTAAGAACTATGCTGCCAATGATAATGTAGGTCAAATTTATTTTCTGCAACTATCATGTTATTTAAAAAAAAATTTTAACAATGCCATGTTGACGTTTGACAGGAAAATCCACAGTAAATTATGGTAAGCGAGAAACTTTTTTGTTATACGAGATAGATGGGGGGTATCAGCGAAGAAAACAAAAAGGATAGTATAAATTAAATTTCTATGCACCTCTTGACGATTTCCGCGAATCGCTGTTGTTTTGGTGGCAGGTAGAAGACAGAATATTTCGTGCGCGAGGCATGGTCTCGCTCAACGACGTGCATACAACTTCACTCCT
>PNEQ01065091.1:0-11076 GCA_003012365.1 Medauroidea extradentata
AAATTTTTTTTGGTACTTTTAGAAATTTATTTTAAACACAGAAATATTTTATAATGTGTTTGTATATGCTTCAAGCCGTAGACGGTGACGTGTAGTTTTGATGAGATTTTTTCCATTTCATTATATTTACTGGTTTTCAAGTTTTGTATGAAGTAAAAATATGCAAATTTTGACTTTAAAGTGACATTACGGGAAAACTAGATGAGCTAATTTTTTTTCCGTTAGATGTTAATGTTCTCTGAAGTAATGTCTACAAAACTAACACTATTTTATACAAATATAAAATTATGAAAATTTCCCCGACTTGAACGCCCTTAAGCCATGCGACGACAGGGACCTAGTTGTGCAATTTTGCCGACACGGTTCAAGTTGCATGGCAACTTTGTTTACAAGACTCACGAACTCCCCCATGCCCGTTTTCTTAGCGGAACAGCAGTATATTTAATGTCATTGCTAAACTGACTAGTGTTAAAAGTGTTTAATGTTATGTTAAATGTGGACAAGACTGCACGTGTACTTTTCATAAGTTATTAAAGGGGTCTGAAAGTAAATTTAGACATTAATACACATGTCACTGATTGTTATTTCTGTCACAGCTGTCAGAAACTTTGAAAATATAACCTAATAACGTACGTTCGGTTTACATGCGATCAAATCTTTACAGACTAGCTCCATTCGCCTGTTGCTCTGTGCACTGCGTGCTTATAGAAATAATTGTATGGCAAAATTGAAATATGCTCTCCACGAGGAGGACAGTCCCAAATTCAAGATTTATTTACCGCAAACTAAACTCTAAAAAACCTCAAATACGTTTGATTAACTGTGAAGAAAACACTTTCGCTGTGTTTTATTTTAATCTCTGTTTTATTTTACAGCAAGGTACTTGTCCAGCATAAATATTTTAGTACTAATTTGATGTTTAAACTGGAATAGTTATTATATTGCAGAACCCAACAATGAGTGTACCTTCAGCAAGGTTTCAAATTCAGCAGGAGAATGCACTGGTGTTTGGAGGGTGGACAGTCAGTAGTCCGTGTGGCAATTATCTACTAAGGTTTTGATAGGTAGGTACGTAAGACGTGGCGTCTCATAAACAGACCTTATCACTAGAGATGGAAACAGCGAATCGGATGATCAAGGCCGAGGAAAGTGTTAGCTGTGCCCAAATGTAAGTAATCATCCAAGCGTTCGCCTGGAGGAATTACGTAGAACAATTACGTCCGGACAAGAAATTGAGCCCGAATCCTCCCTAATGCAAGCCCAAAACCTTAGCGAACACGGTTTGATGATCCGATATCCCAAAAAAAAAAAAACACTAAAAAAATTGTATTTAAGGTTATAGTTACGATATTTCCTGTCCGTAAGCAATCGACTTTAGAAACACCACTAGCATGAAATTAAATATTTCAATTTCATACAGAGAGAACATCTTACATTCTACGATAGACAATTTTTCTCGAGTAATTCGTTGAATTATTAACATTCGTATGTAGTTTACACATAAAAACGGCAATTCCCATAAAATGAGGAGTTATAAATTATTTTTTTCCTTGTACGATATTAGGCTTATATTATAATAAATCGTACCTAATACAGACCTTTATCACTTCAACATCCAGCAGCAAATGAGCATCTGCTGTCTGATTCACTTCACAAATATTCTTGCAGGCTAGCCAACAGATCCATAAAATAAGGAGTTAAAATTTGTTTTTCCTTGTACGATATTAGGCCTATATTATAATAAGCAAATATAGAGTTATGAAATCTTCCGATGCAAATACATTTTATAATTAAGGCATATTAACCTATAATATACTACTGTTTATTATTGCTCTGAAATAAATTTTGTAACAAGTAAATATTTTCATTTCCTTTCCTTTAATCATGTACCTGTCTCTTAAAAATCAGACGGAGATTAATTTTTTACTTTTCCTAGTCGCATTAACTTTATTTCTTTTGATTCTGTTATACGCAAATCAGCTAGAATCTACCACCCGCATATTTCAATGAGACGACTGGATTACAGCGATAATTAAACCCGCAGCATACCATCAAAACAGTGCTAAAAGAGGGAAGAGGATAGAGAACACGTCGCGTATCACAAATACGGTATTATACTCGAACAAAATTTAACTCGGTAATTTCTGCAGGCTTGGAGAAGAACTCTATATTTAGTTCTGGAATTCAGGGCTCCGACTTATATCTTGGAGTAAAATCAGTGTGCGTACTAAAGACTGTAAGACGTAACTGAAGCATGAAGTAAAACCCTGGAACCTATACATTTTATTTATAGTTCGTCAGGCCCGTATACACAATTCCAAAAAGGCTTAGTTTGCTCAGGGATAAACTCTGAGTCAGTAGATGAACAGAGTACAGTAAAGGATGCTCGTGAAGCAAAATTTTTTTCTAGGTTTTGAGGTTTCGTAACGTGACATTAATGGTAGCTGGGAAAAAATACCACATCCTTAGATACATGGAAATTTCGCGAGTTCAGCTGGATTTCACATCCTTGTGTACATTTTGCTCTCGGCTATTAGTTTATTGGTTGCTGTTTCAGTTAGTGACTAGTTGTACATTTGACAATTTAACGTGGGAGCCCGTGAAAGTTTTCGTGCAGGTTCGCTATTGGTTCGAAATTTTCGAGGATAAGTTTTATAAACAATGACTCCAGTCTAAAAAGTAACCAACATAGACACGACTTAAAAATCCAACTTCCCCTCAATTCAATCCGAGTGGTTTCCAAGACTAACTTGTGTTATCTAAACAAAAGAAATAAAAGTTTTGTAACATAAATGGAATTATTTTGATTTAATAGTTTGTTTCGAGAAGCATCCTTTAAGATACTTTATCCCAGTATTTAATTTCAGCTGATGCATTTTTGAAAGTCATCGAAATGCCTTGAAGCAATTATCTTCGTGCGTCACTCTTTGGTCATCTACGCCAAGTTAACGACTGGCTGATTTGACTATCAATTAAGTTGAAATAAAAATTATGCATACGAGTATCACATAACTAGGTCCTGTATGTAGAGATAAAATATGGGTGTCAATATTTCACTAATAAATTTACTACGGAACATCAACCAACGCTTGCTGAAGTATAGTCTGAATGATCCTTTCAATCCCCCGCAGTCATGACAATTTTATCATTCATGTTAGGTAAGAAAATAATCCCAACCCGAGGCAAATGTGTAAGTTTAGAATGGGAAAATGAGAATAATTCCATGACGACAAAGACAATTTATTTTAAATTGAATAAAATGTTTAAAATGTAAGTTGACACACAAGGCGGTCATAAAAAACTGGGATATGCAGTAGGACTATAGATCAACGTTCTTGCATGAGAATCGTTCGCAACAAACCATTGCGCGTAATGATAACACTGAGCAAACGCAGGCGGATACATACATCTTTGTTACCACGATGTATGGCGATGTAGGCTGCTGAAGCAACACTGTAGGATTACTTCCTTCGTATCACTTTTCAAAGAGCCAGACATTCATCTGCAACCTCCGTGGAGACCCATGTGTTTTCCGACGCTTTATTTCACTTCCGTCAGAAAACAGAAACAACCAAGAACTCGGCGAAGGCGTAGAAAGCTGACAACTCACTAGACTCCTCCGAACTAGTTTATGTTCCTACGACGGGCTCGACTGTGAATGTACGACCTTTCACCCGGAAATAAGATAAACACAGAAGGCAGATTTTTCTATCATGCTAGAACGCCGCAGCCTTGCCTAGTCAGCACATGTATCGTCTCAAGGGTGTAGAGTAGAATATCACTCACCAGCAGCTGTGTTTGCTACAGAACACACAAATGTTGATTCCATTACTTCGCCGTCTCGTGTGATAGTCGCCAAATTTGAAATAAGGTTAATTATTATACTACAGGTTAGGAAGATTAACGAATTTACTACGGACGACTTTGGCAAGGGAAAAATTCTGCCGCCAGTTGCGCTGTTGTCGGTAAGGGGGCTACGAACATTGCCGAGGTCGGTACCGAAGATTTACGAATGTGACGTCATGAAAACCAAAATAATACACCAAACGTTGAATTTAACTTACAAATGGGAAAACCTGGTAGTAATCACTATTGACATCACTCTTCATACACTGAGTTGTACCTTATGCTAGGAAGGGCCAACAAAAAGTATCTGACAGAAAAAAGAGCCACTGAATTCTGCCTGCATTCTAATTTTAAAAAAAATTGCCACTAATGCAAAACATCACAAAATCACCATCAATGCCTTTAAAACGGCGCGCGTCCTCGGAAGTTGGAACTTGACACGTGAAACAACCACGTGTTCACGTACGTGAATCCTCGGCAAAGTTCGCATCCCCCTTACTGCCTGACAGAGGAGTAAAAAACCGGCAAAATTATTTCCTTTGCCAAACTAACGACATTTAGTTTCCTAACCTGTAGTAGAATTAACCTTATACAAAGTCACTGATACCCTGCAATCGGATCATATGATTCCAAAACCAAACATACAATAGACAAATAAACATTATGTATTGGGCATAAACCATAAAATTAGACTCTTAGAAAAAATTAGAGGTGCCACTGAAAAGTAAATATATTAAGACATAATACGAACTGTTCTCACGACGGTAGGAATTGAATAAGGCCCTTTCAAAATGTTCTTATGATTTATTTAAATTTTTACAATGCCTTATATCACACGGCAACAAAGAATCTGCACGGTTAAAAATGCTTGCATTAAGTTAGTAAAACAAAGTACTCCTTCCGACATGGATAAAAGTGCCGATGCGGTTCGGAATAGAATCCTGTGTACACTCAGCATGACCTTTTCCCTGAGACAGCGTTCTTTTTTTTTTTTTTTCGATGTTTTGCAAACTGGCACGGTACTTCAGTCTGTATCTTCCTCTAATCTCTGGTTCAGTACGCGAATAAATAAATCACGTCAACATTCCTCGGTGAGAAAAATAGTTAATGTTCATCCCTGGCATAAGAAATACCCAGGAATGAACATAACGCTCATTAAAAAAAAATTAAAATCGATAATTTTGCCAAACAACAGAACGCTGGTTGTCCAAAAAAATCCCATTAATCCCGAAGCAGACATGCAGCAGGTGAAGAGAGACAGGCGAGTCGTTATGGTTGACTGGAGTATGCATACTTCTGTGATGGCAGTGACGAACGACCACCAAAGTTTTTTTAGGGGTGGGAGAGGGCATCAGCAGCACGCCTGAAGAGTGCACGTTCGGCTAGCAACATTTGCGCGGTCGTCCTAACGAAGCCTATTGTATGCTTCTCGAGTGACCGTCGGTGATGAAATATGTGTACGCCGCAAGCGAAGGGGTTGACACCCCTCTTTTCCGCCCCATCGCCTCCTCGCACCCTAGTAGGGCTGGCGGTCAGCCAACGTGGCGCGAATACCCCTCGTCCCAGGCATTCAACACGTGGTCCTTCCTTGTTGCTACAAAGAGCACGACCAAACTGGACTTACAAGATTAAATACTAAAGCAGTAAGAAGTTTATTTAAGAAGGACGTAAAAAATACACTGTAAACTAATTCACGGTGGCCACTCATTGCAACAAAGGAAATTCCGTGAAATTTCCCTGATTTAACTGACAGAAAACCAAAAACTTCACTGATTTTCACTGGCACGAAAACTAGTTGTGGTAAGTTTATTCAATAAATTTATTAATACAGCTAACTATTTAAAGTTCTTTATAACACTGTTATGTTGTTCAGCCAGTGAACTTGACAAAAATTCTGCAGATATAACAATGCATTTGACTATGAAGTATAATCATCTCTACATATCGGTACATTTTCGTTACAAAAAATACAGTAATGCTCTCAAAACTTCATTATTTTCCATCCTAGAGGATCATGGAAGCTCAAAATGAACAAGGCCAGAAAATTCCCTGAAATTTCTCAGACGATTCCCTGAAATGTTCATGATATTTTCCAGGTTGATAGAATTTTCCTCGATGATTCCAGGTTTTTTTGTTTCACCTAGGTGGGTGATCACCCTATGGGCATATATGCTAGCATATCTGCTATTGTTGACACCCCAAGTAAGGTATGTTCTTTTTAAATTTATTTCTACTTTAGATGAATTATTGACGCCTCCGTTATGTCTTAATGAGACGGCTTACAAACTACCTTAACCTAAGAAAACGACACAAACATCCATGGCGTGCTGGGATTCGAACCCAGGACCTCTCGCACCATAGGCTGGCATGCTACCGACCACGCTAAGACCGGCTTCTGTAAGATTCAGGAAGTTTAATGTTACTAATTTGGGAAGGGACAATTTCAACCGCTAGATGCGTCAGTGTTTGTAAATGGTTAAAATAAGTTGTGATTTCTACCTTTAAAATTAATGAACAGTAAAAGAACGTTCATGATCATGAATTTTATTTTATTTTTTCCGAATGAAATTTAAATGCTTAAATTTACAATTACCTCCCCCCCCCCAAATCCATAAAAGAAATTAAATATGGTATTTTTTCATACAAAACCCAGTTAAGATTAATTCTATTAAGATCTCGTATTATGTTTGACCCATTAATAACTCCACACTGTAGGAAAGGTTTTGGTAAACCAAACAAAATATGCTTGGCGCAACTGAATAATTGGTTTGTACATAGAACTTTCGTTGCTGAAAAAACTTACTTTATTATTCTTATTTTGTTGCGTAAAAGTGTATTATTTGGTCCGTACAACTACGTATTCGTTTGGCTATATATGGGTAACTTTTTGTGGCGAACCAGTATACCATACAAGGCTGCATCGAGAATCAATTGCGGGGCATATCGCCGTGAAAGTCGCTTATTAGCAACCATTGCTAAGACTGAATGACGATGGCTGAGAAATGTTTATTGACACCTAGTTCATAAAATTCACGGAATTTACGTATATGCATGATATCATATTTTACGTATTTGATCTTATACTGTAGAAATCCTTCAGGGCGCAGAGCAAAGACATCAATTTAGGCCTACGTGTTACATTTATTTCTGTGTAACTCAGGTGCCAGTCGAAACTACACATATGCCACCACTGACATCTTTGCTCATCAGTTATATATGATTAAAGTGTATTTTTCCGATATCCTGAAAACTACCAACAAGTACACATGCTCATGTCCAAAAGAACTCGTTGAAAGAAATCTCTTAATTTCCCCCCCCCCCCTCACACATTTTTATTCTTATCGCAATATTTTCTTTTTCTCAATGCAGAACATGTTTCTTTTTGTCAGACAGCGATATAGTGAGTTAGGTAATGTAGCAACATTAGATGATGTTACATATATAGTTGGTGTTGAACTATGCAATCTCGTTCATCGAAAATGCAATTTCCCGCATACAGCCAACTTGTATGTCACTTTTATACTTATGTTCTGATAAATTAGTGTGTTATATTAGTTTAATTTATGTTCTTGTATGGTAAAGATGTCTGAACAGTTATTACGAGATATACTGCAATTACTATGTTTTAAAGTACTTTAGTCTTTCTGACATACGAGGTCGCAGTTCAACACCATCGATATAAACCCCTATCACTGCTCCTGCCAGAGATCCAGGGTAAGCATTGACCTTCGGGGCTACACACACACGCTTCAAATTCATTGCGGTGTGTTCGCCATACGTTTTTTTTTTTTTTTTTTAAACTATTTTACATGTACCCATTGTGCCAATGTACGAGGGAGAACAAAAAATCTTCGGACAAGGAAGGAATGCCATTATTGTGAGACACCGTGTTAAATAAAAACATTGTTTCTAAATCCTCCAACATAGCTAAAAACAACATCTTCAAACTTCCGTACTTCTAAACGTAGGCTACTCAGATAGAAACATGCGCTGAACTTTGCTACAGACTTTTCACCAATGAAATTATATGGTCACGGCTTAAGGCTTCGCTCTTTAGATTTTCAGTGTTTTCGAAAATATTTTTTAATGCAAGTTAATACATACATCAAAAATTCATTCTTACAGTTTAAGACTTATATATCATCGTTTGTATCTGAATTTTTCCTGTTGCAATACACCAAACGGATTTTTAGATTTTTGCCCCTGAATTATCTTATATTTTGTGGTCAAAATAAGCCAAAATGAAGCAAAATTATTTTTTGATAGAAACGGGACATTATTATTTAAAAAAAAAAAACACTCTAGCAAAATAGTGCATTGTATGACTGTAAACAGTCTCAAATATTTTCAACGCATTTGGTTAAAATATATTTGAGATATTTTCAATAGTTTGAAATAAATGTAAGACCACGGCCTTAAAGTCCCATAGCAAGACTGAAGCGGTGGAAATTTTGCACGCTAGTTCAGTTCTTGGCTCGTTGTGGCGATGTGGCATTTCATGAGCGCTTCAATGTCGCCCTTATAGCCCCGTAGCTGCTGAATCTCAAACGCGCAGGTTTTGTGAGGAAAACGGAATTCACCGTCGCAACTTGAACTTCGTCTGCACGAGAGGTATGTTCAACGGCAAACATCAAAGGCTTGAGGAGTGGGCAGGCGTAGGTTCTCTCTCTTGTTACCAGCCACACGGAGAAGGATGGTGAATTGTTTGAAGAGCTAGCTGGACCAGTGGGTGAGCTGGCGCCGTGCCGCGCTGACACAAAGGGTCCTTCTACTGCTGGCACGTGACTTCACGGTCGAGCACACTCCAGACACTCTACTACGTCTGCCGACAGCGCACCAGACAAGTCGCGGGAGAAGGCCCGAGTAATAATGCGGGTTATGTCGTCTGGCTGGTCAATAAAAATACAGATGGAGCTTTAGCAGCTTGTATACTGAGGTCAAACTGACTGTTTACTCACGTAACACTATGGCGACTGCAATAAGCTTTTCACCTTCACGTAGTCGTCGTTGCCATGCAAAGATGACAAATATTTTGTTTGCAGTTGCTATGAGTACTGTGTGGCAATCTCTCAGGGGCGTCATTTCAGATTTTTCTAGAGGGATGGGGGCAAGGTTTTGTTTTCCGGCGACAGTGACCCTGTTGGATCATTTTTATTAAATAAGCATGTATAAATTAGAAACTTTAATAATAAAACTTCAGTATTATGTGCTTAAGTTAGCATTATTTAAATTTAAGAATACACAAACATATCTTTACACTTAAAATTCTAAATCCAGGGGGGTGGGCAAATGCCCCCCCCCCTGTGGCCCCAAATGACGCCCCTGCAATCTATATGGAATTACCTGTGCCTTAAACGTGTAAAACATACTCACAAAGAGTAAAAGTAGAAATATATATATATATATATATTGGGTACGACAAAAGCTCTTATGTGTGCGTACACATAGAAGATATTGTCGTGCGCCAACGACGTGAGAAATAAGGTCATAGTTGGACAAACCACAGCCATGTTTTTACTTGAATGGTCTTCCACTCCTCTATGAAGACCACACTCCCCTCGCGAAAGAACATACGCCATGCTCCATCTGTATGTTTCTATAATCTCCGGAGCGCAGTCGGTTAGGCGCCGGTCTACGGTGTCAGAGGTCCTGGGTTCGAATCCTGGCTCGGACATGGATATTGTGTTGTCCCTCCCTCTCACTTCACCCTCGTCGACTCTTAAGATCTTGTTGTTAAAAGGGCCGTAAAACCGCTTCACCTCACTACTGGTTACAGTAGCTCATTTAGTAATCAGTATTTTGAAATGTTTTAAGTGATGCCTCTATAAGTGATTCGGGATAAAGTGAGCACACAAAAATGCCCTGCTGAAGTTCTACTTTCAGCCAATTCGTATCTTTCCGCGCGCAACGGTTAATGACGGAAATCGTCTAACCTCTGTCGACACGTCACTTGATGTTTGTGCGTGTAAGATAAAGTGTGCAGTCGGTAGGTACCTATATGGTTTGATAAGAAAACGTTAACTGATTTAAAAAACAATTATGTTGATTTAGTTTCATTTTATTACAGTTTTGTTATATTTAAATAGGACAACAAAATTGCGTAATTTCGCTGCCTACTAGGCAAGCAGTAAAAACTATAGGTAATATTGAATTATATGTAGTAACGGTTAGTGAAATATTGCAAAGGTTAAATTTTTAGTGCTGTAGGGGGTTGTTTGGAGCAACGATAGAGTATAGATTTGTCAATCACGCGGTCGTGCGTGGTTGTGGTGTCCGTCGCGCTCGGCACTGCATTCCTGGGGGTAGCTAGGTCACCCTAACTACAGTGAAGAACAAAGTGTGTTCCATTCACACCCATTTAATACATCTCACAAGACAAGACCCTATCGTGAGTGCCGCCTCTCCCGAACACGTCATGACACACTCGTTGCTGGTTACCAACTGTCCCGCCTCCAGGTCCGAAGACACGAAGGAGTAGGGGCAAGGCGGGAGAGACGCTAGGCAAGGGGGTTGACTCCACACACACAAGCTACTGTTGCCGAGCGCCGACAACCAGCAGATATACTCAGGGACTCATAAACGTACATATACTTGATTCAACATAGCTAACCCTTACAATCACCCTCCTCTTCGAAGAGTGGAGCCCAGCGACACTCACGAGTTACAATAAAATTCTAAACATGAAACACTTGAACATAAACAGATACAACAGTCACTTACTTTCTCCAGCGACCTTCTCACTAGAGCTCGGCCAAACTACTTTAACGTCTGAAGCTGGCAGTCCTTTCAAGTCCTTTAGACTGTCTCTTATTACCTTAGCCAGATAGTACTTCTTAACTACAATTAGCATTATACAAACTAGAATTACAAGAATAATTATGAAACAAGAATTTATCACACTAATCACTGGAACATAGTGGTCCTCAGACTTATTTACAAGATGCACTATCTGATTATACGGTACACTATAGTCGTTATTTTGCAAATACTTATCAATTTCTGAAAGTACATCTCCATTCAAAGTAATGTTGTTCAACTGTAATTCAATTATTTTTCCAGGATGTGTGTTTGACTGAAATTCTGGAATATGCAAAACAGGATAACTAGCATTTACATACATGACATCTGAAACTGTGGCAAGAGCTTTAAAACTATTTGAAACCAGATCACAATGAATAGCATTTTCAATTAATCCATTTCCAGATACTGACAAAGTTACAGGGGGCAAAG
>PNEQ01065093.1:0-22633 GCA_003012365.1 Medauroidea extradentata
TGTAGTATACTAACTTGCCGTTAGTGGTATTAATTGCTTGTGTATTTAACGAGTACCTATACATTGTAGATAACATCTTTAGGTTTAAAGTTTTTTACAACACACTTTATTGGCTATATTACTGCTTGCCATTAAACGCAGAGCAATTTCTCAATACATGTAAAGCAAAAGTCCTATACCTTTGAGTTAAACATATGATCATTAGCAGGGAAAGAAAGTATAGCGATTTAGCGGGGAAGGGGGTGGAGGACATTATATTCAGAGCACTGAGCTCAAAACATTGACCGGCCGCCACTGACACAACTTCTTGATGAAAGTTGCAATGTTTTCCGAGGTGTCGTCGGGAAGAGGGGCGACAGTACCGCGATGACAACCCAGAAACCAACAATATCTCAAACACGCCTTTATAGACCTTCATGGAAAAATATTATATCTTAACGTGGCCAGATCTGGGACTCATCTGGTCCATAAACGAGTAAGTGTGTATCTGTCCATCCATGACGCCATATCTGGCCAGTTTAAGATCTAGCCTGATCTGGCTCAGATACACTTTTTCCATGTGGGGAGATGCTGCAATTTAACTACATATTTGACCTACAGGCTGGACTTCACAGGTATGTACACGCTAGCGCTCCTATCGGTATTTCATGGCTACTGCTTATATATGAAGCCATTCAGCGCAATGTCACTTCGGCAGTTGAGGTTCACTATTATTCAACTGTCCTCTTGAGCGTGCCTCGTCAATTACTGTGCAATCATTAGACACTCGGAAGTGTCGCTTGTTCAACAACCTGCAGTGAGAGATTTTGGTACATAATTCAGCGTTAAAAGCATCAGTTGAAAGTTGTAGGTTTCTCGAAGCCAATTTGCCAAAATCATAAAACAGGAATCATAGGTAATAATAGTCTTTGCCAACTTTCTGACCAAGCATTTTTCTCGAGTAACGTATATCCGAAGAACAATCTGTGACGTCGAAATCTCGTACATTTAATTTCGACGCAATAGACCACGCTTAAAAAATGCATCATTCCGGGTATATGTTTGCTCGTAAAGTTGGCAAATATAACTATCTAGGGTTGTTGTTTTGTAGTTTATTGAAATTGACTTTAAAAAACGTGTAGATCTCAATAGTAGAACTCAGCGCTTATATATCTACCACGCCCTCTTACCATTGAGGTCTTCAGCGCTGGTGAGGGGCTACATGAGGTGAGTGTGGAGCAGCGGCGGAATGAAAGGGCGGGGTAAAACATCAGCAGGATGGACTGCACAGTACTGTATACACTATGTCCTCAGATACTGGTACATTGTCTGCAGCTCCAGTCAGTGGACAATTGTACATGTGACAAGGTAGCGCGGGGAGACATAGTGTTCTCATGCACGTTTGATAATTGTTCACAACTCCTCAAGTAACAGTTTCATCAACAATACCGCAGTCGCTCAATTAATTAACGAGTTCAGGAGTTTGAAATCAAACATCTCAAATAAACCGCGAAATTTCCAGGTCTCTACTCCAAGAGAAAAGCTAGAATTAAAACACCTGTAATTTCGTGTAATTTTCATATTGTTTTTTTTTTTTTTTTTTTTTTTTTTTTTTTTTTTTTTTTTTTTTTTTTTTTTTCTTATTTGACACCCCTTGTAGAGAGATAAGTCAACAACAAAGAAGCAACTAAATAAAGATTCAATCACGTGACATCATTGTGTCAAAGAGCAGCCAATGAACAGCTGCTGTATGTTTGAGTACACTGAGATTCTTGAAAGTTTATTTTTGGATTAAATTGGTACTTGGAGTTATTTACTACTCACTTTTACATGGCTAGAGAGAATAATTATGTTGATTTTTTAACTATCCTTAACGCTTTAATATTTTAATAAATTGCGTGAAAGGATAGTAAACTAATCAGCAACGTCCCTTTTGGAATATTTTCTATCAATTAAATCATGCCAAATGTTTAATTAAGAAGAACTTAAGAAAAATTCAGCATAATAAGTGATATGGGCTTTTAACACGATCCTGGAAACTAGGGACTGAACAGGTACAATATTCTCTGGAAATTAATGAAATTACTTCCTGTTTATCAAGCCACCAGTTCATTAACATATTTCAGACCTACTCACGCTACTTTTCACAAAAATCTCAACACACATGCTGTATTTGTTTGTTTTCCTTGGATACGTTTTTTTTTATTCTCATAAAAAATTTTGTTTTCCTATGTTTCCCTACCCTCTAAGTTATGTATTTGTGCGTTATATTTGAATTTTTTGAACCCACAATCTATAACTTTGGAACAGCTTTTATATTTACATTAAAATAGTTGACGAATAGTACTGTTAATTTACTTATTTAATCTACTTTTTGTACGATTTTTAATATTCTACTTGTTTACAAAAAATGGTCAAATTGAGTACAACAATCTTTAAGAAGTAGCCATACCACCATACGGAGAACTAATAACTGAACACATTTCTTCAACATAATATATAAATAAAAAAGGGTAAATGGTTAACCAATTTACAGAACTATGTTCAGTCAACAGAAAATAAATAAACGTGCAAACCGAAAATTAAATAACAGATTGGCCCACAGTAAAAATAAAGGCAACAACGACTCAATTCTATGATGGTAGAAATTATATCACATCTTTTGTTTAAATGTAACAACAATCGTATCACATACCGTAATTGAAACAAAATAACAAATGTATGTTTCCAACAATTGAAATCGTTTAGGTTTTCTGTGTATAAAACATATTTTTTATTTCGTGGTGTGACTATTGATTTAACGTGTTGCGGAAGGATACAAAACCGGCAGAAAGTGGATCGTTTGAGCAAGGCTTACATATGTGCGCGAATCAGCAAGCAACTTAGTTGTTTTCCAACGGAATCGGGTTGTACTGAAAATCAGTTAATTTGGTATAAATATTTGGGTTGAAGTTGCTAATGTTACATATGTTAGTTTTAAAATTATTCTTGGTAGAGCCGTAGCGTGTTTTTTAAATTCTGACACAGATTTTAAACATTTTAAAGTCATTACACAAAATGCCAAATGGGCGCAGTTATTGATGTAATTTCTTGACGTATATTGTCTCGAATGTATTCGTCCACGTAAGGCATGCTGCAAACCTATAAAGTCATGCTCAGTTCTGTCTAAAACCAGAAGCTAGCAGCAATGCAGAAAAGAAGTTTCCTTTGTAATGATAATTGTCTGCTTCTTGTAGATATTATGTTGGTTACTAGTCGTGACGTTGGCCAAATGAAACCCTTTTGGTAGGTTGAAATAGGCAAAAGTTATTTCAAAGAAATTATAAGTCTATATTAGATAGCGAAATTCCTTTCACGCAACCCTGTGTACGTAAATAAATAAATTAACTTTGTCCCCTTTTTTATGATAAATAAATCAAAATATAAACCTAGTTATTTGAAAAAAGAAAATGTGATTTTAGTTGTTAGACTCGCATTGTGGATCGCTTAGATTACATTCCCGGCTCCGATCATCTTAATTTCTGTTTTCAATGGTTTCCCAAATTCACTCCGGGGAAATACTGCGATGGTTCCTTAAAATAGGCCATGGCCTATTCCTCTCCCGGTTTTTGCCTTGTGTAAAGTTGCGTGTAACAGCTTCTAATGACCCCGCTGTCGCCTTCTCATTGGCTTTGTTTGTCCTGTTGGCAAGACTGGGACCAGCGGGGAGCAGTTAGTAGTATGAAATAGTGGATCCGGACGCAGATAATGGGCCGTGTGCGAGGCTTCTGTCTTCGTCCAGTCCAAGGTTTGTTTGTACGTCGGTGTGATGTGTTGCAGTGTCGCCAACTGTTCTGCTCGCCCAGGGAGTGATTGCCCATATCACCGCTACTACCCTTCCTCCTTGCAAGCCTCTGCACCGGGCAACTAATCTCTTAGCGACAAGTGCCTGTCATGTTACCAATCATTCACGCGGCATTTGCATCGCGCGCAAGTCTGTTTCCCACGAGAAGATCGTGGGAGAGAGATAGGCAGCGCACTGCAGTTGTCCCTTGCAGTGTTGCCACCTTAGTTGAATGACAACTTAGATGGTAAACGTATATTATTGGAGATGGCAGTAGAAAATAGTGTGATTTTGAAATTCTGTCAAATTGAAATATATATTTTTTAGTGCATTATCGCTGGTATTGGTGATTTATAACGGAACTACTTGTCTGTTTGCTAGATTCCAATGTAAAATATTCATTTCCGATGCTTTTCTTTCGTTACTGGTGAGTTTCTATTTGACTGGACCACGGTCGTATAAGAACAGGTCTGGACACTCGCCTATCTAACAATGTATTTTGCTTGACCCCCTTGTTGTTTGGTTGTAGTTCGTCAAGTTACCGAGAATATCGTACTTTTTGGTGCTGTTTTCCGGCCGGTCGGACTCAAACTCCGTCCACTTTTTTCCATGGTTAATTTATAAAGTAAATAAAGATTGCTGGAGCCTTTTCTTAAATTTGTGAGCGGAGAAAGTATTTCATAAATTTATAAAAAATATATATTGATAAATTGTTTATCTTAACGGAAAGGAAGTGGGCGGATTTTAGTCCGACCGCCGTAACATCAGCGCCAATAAAACACAATATTCTCAGTAACTTGACGAACTACAGCCAAACAACAAGGGGGTCAAATATCTAGGCGAGTGTCCAGACCTGTTCTTCTACGGCCGTGGACTGGACCAATGATAAGTCTGCTGTGCTATGACTGAACGTCTGAGCTTCGTCTGTAAACAGACCGTGCCACACAACCGTCGTCTAATTATACAGGATGTACGGGACGCTACAATTGTTGAAGACTACGCTGACAGAAGAGGATTCTTACAATTTCACGCTGTCTCTAATTATGACACATGTCACTGACGTTCATTAGGGAACCGGGAAAATATGTCTGTTCACTGGGTTTTAAGGCTCGGCATAAGTCGCCATATTGAATTATTTTATTTTTTCGCTTCCATGAAATTCTGAGAAGAAAAATGTGAAATTTACTATTATAATATCAATTCTATATGCCTTTCTATATACCTTTCAGTTGTACAATTGTTTTTATGTTTTTAATTTGCTAGACTGATTGTGGCTTAAACATACGTTATAAAGTTCAACTTTGATGCTTTCATTGTAGCGAAAGGTAAATATAATTGATTTTTATAACATCACATTTCAAACTTTTCTTCTCAGAATTTTATAAGAGCGAAAAATAAAATAATTCTATGTGGCAACTAATGCCGAGCTTTAAGAGTGAGAGACAGTCATCATCTTGAATTTTTGTATTTTGAGTCATAACTTTTCTTCTGGGAAAATGTCTGGAACTTAAACCTAACTACGGAATATCATACATACTGATAGCATTTTAGACACTGTAAATCTTTATTTTCCGTTACTGGTATTACAGATCGAATTGCAGATAAGAAAGTAATACGAATTCGATTTTTTAAAAAAAGTAGTGACAAATTACATGTACGGTGTCTAAAATTCTATCAGTATGTATTCAATTCCGTAGTTAGGTTTAAGTGCCAAATATTTACCCAGAAGAAACGTTATGACACGAAATACAAAAATGCAAGATAGCGACTGTCTCTCAATGTGTTCACAAGCACAGAGTTCTTAAGTCGATATTGGCACGCTTGTGTCATACACCACTACATCAGTTCTCTTAAGTATACGACGCTGTACTGTGGCCCAAGTATGATGTTGCTGCACCATTGTTGCCAGATGGTGCAGATAATTAACATAATCAAATCATTGTATTCTGATAAAATTGTTTGTCTCCTAACGAAGTGTAAAACATACCTTGACCTTCAGGATGGTTTTTCAAGATTTATAAAAATTTTTGTATTTCCGTTCTATTTAACAGTTTATTAAAATACACAGTAATGGCAACAATGTTACGAGCGTTAGGCACAGTTAAGGGGAGAGTTCACCGAAATGTTTAGTTATTTTAATAATTTTTTTCTTTGTACGAGAAATTATTTGTTTTGTAAACATACACTGAAAAATTTTTTCCGTAGTGAATTTTTTTTAGATTATATAGTTTTTTTTAATGGCACGTTAAAATCCGAATTTGCATAAACAGTTTTATGCTTCAAAGGAAAACCAACAGACTTACCTAAATGGAAAAAAAAAAATCGTTCTGAATAACGATGTTGTAAGCCACAGGGTGTCCTACATGAAAACAAAAGTGAAATATATATGTACTTTTAAAAAATGTCAAATTCCAGCAATTTTTAAAACTCAAAAATATATAAAAAAAATCCGTGGTCAAGCGCCCCTTAAAACATTCCCCGAAAACCGTTGCAAGCACCCAAGTGGCCGCTGTGGCCGAGTGGTCGGACCATTCGCCTCCCACCAAGGCGATCTGGGTTCTATTCCCAGTGGGGTCGGTCCCTGGATTGTCGCATGTGGGAATCGTGTCAGACGATGCCGCTGGTCGGCGGGCAGGTTTTCTCGGGGATATCCCGTTTCCGCCGCCCTTTCATTCCGACGCCGCTCCACACTCGCCTCATGTCATCCCTAACCACGTACTCTAGGCACCCCGATGGTTTTATAAATGTAGTATGTGTGGCAGTTAGCGTACCATAATCCTGGTACGTCAGACGATAGTGCGATGACTGACACTTGTAGCTTGTCTTATACGTGTATGTAGACATATATGTATATCTGCGAGGCGAGAACATGCCGGGAACCAGAGGTGACAGTCGGTCGTCGACGCGAGGTTGAGCTGAGTTATCGACCATCACCCCCCCCCTAACATCACCCACTCTCACAGTCGTCAACCCACCACCCCTCGACGCCGCCAATCCGCGGGCTTGCACGAGCCTGCGCCGCCGCTAATTCGATTGCTCGTCCTTCCTTTCCTCTCGTACCCCGCACAGTCGATTAGATTGTCGACCCACGTTCGATATCTCGCTACGTGCCTTGCCAACCTTCCTCTGCTGCCCGTCTGCTGCTCGGTTACAGAACCTGCCAGGGCAAAAGTTCGCTTGACGAGAATTGGTTAGCGTCGTTCAGATGTTGCGTTTGAAAACATAATTATAATTTTAAATAAGTATTTCTTCTTAACAATGACAATAGAATGATCGTTTATAGACTAGAAGACGGACACATTCCGACGCGAAAAATAAATCCTTAAATACTACACTATAACGTGTTGGGCGGTTGTTAAAGGACAAGTACAGTCTATATTACAGAAGTTTTGTCCACCGTTTAGCGACTGGGGCAAATGGCCATCTTGTCTATCTTGATATATCGCACTCCTAATTCAATACCAACATATCTCAAAATATGTCATTTTGAGATAAATGCAGCTGTATATACATGCAAACTTTCAGATTTTTGGTTGATGACAGTATAATATCAACATAACTTAAACTATATTGATATTTCATTGAAACATGACATCTGTTTACCCTCATGCGTCATGAATATAATAAATGTTAGTCTTGCACTAATAATTACTATTACCTGGCAAAAAAGTTCAAAACAAATAATTTTTTTAAGGTTTGGAATGCTTATATTGGTTATGTTAATATTTTATTACGCAGAAGAAACTATAATCTATTTCACCATATACATAGTTTAAAAACGTTGATATTTTAGTTGTGTTGGTATTGTATTGGGGGTGCGATATTATTCCTATAATGCTCGTTAACATGAAATGACATGTTTAAAAATAGAACAATAATGGTCCGTACTTGTTTATTTTGGCCTGTCTACGTACCCACGAACAGTACAAGGCCTATGTATGGTACGCGGGGGGGGGAGGGGGTTGTAGGAGTCAACCAGGGCCTGTTTTAAGGCTAAGAGGTCTTTCATTTATTTCAAACAATTGCAAATAACTCGAATTTTTTTTAACCAAATGCTTTTAAAAAATTTGAGATTGCGATACACAATTTTGCCGGAGCATTTTTTTTTTTAATAATGTACCGTTTACTTGATTTTGGCCTTTTTTGACAACAAAATATGCGATATTTCAGGGGCAAAAATCCATTTGGTGTATTACAACAGAACAATTCAGATACAAACCATGATACATAAGAGTTAAAACTGTAAGAATGAATTTTTGACATGTGTATTAATTTGTGTTAAAAAAAAAATATTTTCGAAACCCTTGCAATACTAAAGAGCGAGGCCTTGAGGAACCATTTCAGCATTCGCCGGGAATATTTTCGAGAAACCCTGTAAACCCGAAATGAGGTTGACCGGAGCCGGTTATCGAACCCGGGTCCTTTCTAATGAAAGGCGTGTGTTTTACAACTGCTCCACCATGCACGGTGCTGTACAATGGCAGTATCGTTCTTCCCTGAGTTATGTTATCTTACCTGTAATAATACTTGGTGTAAAATACAGTGGGCCGTTGCAGACTAAGCCCACATGTTCTGTTAGGCACGTTAATTGAAGGGAACTGCGAGTACTTGCCTAGTCAACAATTTATAACATTGCAACACCTGAAACAAAAAATAATCAGCTAGTTAAAATGTCAAACGTGATTCTAGGACGGCGCTGTATGTAAACCAGACTTCACAAAATGTTGTACAGGTCGATTGAGTTAGAAAGCTTCAGTATGCGTACAGTAGAATGTTCCGAAATATTTCGCAGTGTCTCCGAAGGAAATAAAGTACATACAATTACCCTAGAGACTAATACAGACAGCTGTATGCAAATACTAAGAGTAAGTTTGTGAAAAATAACCTAGAGGTATGAGCTGAAACCACGGTCGTAGAAGAACAGGTCTGGACACTCGCCTGGAAACTTGACCTCCTTGTTGTTTGGCTGCAGTTCACCAAGTTACCAAGAATATTGTGTTTTATTGGTGCTGATGTTACGGCGGTCGGACTAAAGTCCGCCCACTTCCTTTCCGCTAAAATTAACAATTTATCAAAACGTATTTTTTATCAATTTATGAAATACTTTCTTCGCTCACAATTTTAAGAAAAGGCTCCAATAATCTTTATTTACTTTATAAATTTAACAATGGAAAAAAATGGACGGAGTTTGAGTCCTACCGCCCGGAAAACAGCGCCAAAAAGTGCGACATTCTCGGTAACTTGACGAACTACAGCCAAACAACAAGGAGGTCAAGCAAGGCGAGTGTCCAGACCTGTTCTTCTACGGCCGTGGTTTCTATATTTCATGTTACCTCAAAATACGATTCCACTTAAAATATGTTAAGATGGCCTTCGGTTGTAATCCATACAGCAACGAATGTCTCAGATTCGTCGAAAAAAGGTCATTGGCTAAACGTTACCGTAATAATCCAGTCGTGAATTTCTTTCGTACGTTTTTCAAGTCTAGCAGAGTTTCTAGTGTTATTGTATCATGTGTTTATGTTTTTTTAATTGTGAACCAACCCTAAGGGGGTTAAAGAAGAGTGAGCAGAAATAATGTGCAGAGGAGTACAATGCCGCGCGGAAGGAAGTACGTTTAGTTCCAGAGAAACACGACGTCAAAACAAACGAAAGTGAACAGCCAATAGGGAGAGGGCAGGCGCTCTAGTATGGAGCGGAGGAAATAGACACGAGGAGCAGTAATTTGCCAGCAAATCAGCGTTAAACACTCTGACGGCCTGAACGCACCCTGATTGCTCGCAGCTGCTGAACATCGCAGCTCTGGTGGCGGTCTCTATCGACCGGGCAGGGAATTACGTTAATTACACTTCAGTAATCACTCGTCCCTTCAGCGCCGCCTGCACCAGTCTGTTATTTGCTGATAGATTCATAGATGAATCTTCTCAAGTGACTGGAAACATCTCCTATTTAAGACTGTGTGGTATGGTAGATAACATAAATTAAAATCTACCAATTTTTTAAAATAAATACGGAAAAAACTTCAAAACAATAAACCTTGATAACGATAGTTGCCAACTTTATGAACAAACTATCTGGACTGTCTCACTTTCTACCTTACAAAGCGTTAAGGTAAAGTACTGTATATACATATACATGTACATGTATACAAATTTAAGGTAAGTATAATTATTAGTACATACACACCGATTGCCGTATAGTTGGGTTATTCAAGCCATATTAATGTATTATGCACTGCGTATATTATTTACTCAGAGTACTTTGGTTTGTGATTGTGAATGATAGCTTCAATTATGAGACCCACAAGATTGTCTATTAGGAAAAGGGTCTCATATAAGTAAACTGGTCTCATATTAGGAAAAGGGTCTCGTGCTTAGAGCTCCTTAAAGTGTTCATTGTTGGGACATCAAAGTATGTTCTTATCATCGTATTGTTACAATACATAATATAGTGATTGAATAGTTTTCTATAAAATATGTGACTGACTCATTACTAACTATATATTTTTTTAAAAATATGAAAATATGACATAATTTATAGTTACTGTACACAATAAGTTTTGTTACATCTCACAGTGTTTATTGTGAGTATATGTAACGCTCATCTTTAAATACAATATTTAATGAGTAGATGGATCGTGGCCAAAATCCGAAAAGGAAGAAATGGGTCAAGGAGCAGATGGTCCTTGTACAAGCAGGTACTGTGGGGGAAACTCGATATTAATGTGTATGTAGCTAAGGTTAATTCAACTACAGGTTACAAAGATCAATGTTATAAGTTTGTCACAGGGAAAATTTCTGCCACTCGAGCGCTGGTATCGCTAATGCACCCAACTGACCAATCACAAAGTTTTCCTGAATTTTAAGTTACATTAGGGTGATAATTTAAAACGCGAAATTGGTTATGTTCACTTGAAAATTAAATTAAGTGACAAATATAATTTCCAAGTTTATTAAAAAATAATTTTATTACGGTTTCGTATTTATCTGGTCACTCAGCGATCGAAGCGAAACTAGTGGCAGAAATTTTCTTTGTGCCAAGCTCTCCGAAAAGAAAACGTATTTTCTTTCTAACCTGTAGTAGAATTAACCTTAATGTAGCTACGGCAGCGAAGAAGAAAAAATCTACTTCAGTAAAGTGCAATCCACACATTGTTGGAAAAAGAGCCTTTGCCAAGTGCACCAAAATTACGAAGTAGCAAAAGAATATTAGTGTACAGTTCAAGCAGCTACTAATGGGAAGATGAGTGTAACATAGCATCAGAAAACTGTGTCGAAGATGACGACGCTGCTGAGTGTCTCTTCTGTGGATGTATATGCTCAGATGACAAGCATGGCGAACACTGGATACAGTGCACAGTCTGCACATGAACACTACGGTGCCGTTGACGTTCACTTGTCTGTCCTCAGTGCCGAAAAACAGCAATAGCAAACTATTTTGAGTGATAGTGTACATGTTCAAAGTTCATTAAGTCTACCGTCTGAAAATTTATGAGCTTTTTACAAAGTGGGTCTCATATTCGGTGCCTTTCTTTGAACTTATTTTAAAAGTTTCCTGTCTGTTATCACTTGACAAAAGAAGTGAAGATGATGTAGCAATACTATGTGATATCGCCATCTATGCTCTTTCGTAATCAAATGTACTGTCCCAAAGACGAGCCTTGACTCATGTGATAAATAAATGTAAATGTACATTTACCCAGAATGATGTATTTGTTAAACGTATTGTCTTGCACCGAAATTTAAATGTACAAGATTTCGTTGTCAGAAATTGTTCTTCATGCATACATTACTCCAGAAAAATGTTTGCTCAGAAAGTTGGCAAAAACTTTTGTCTAAGATTGCTGTTCTGAATTTTGATTTTTCGATCTAGAAATCTACAATATTAAAACGATGCTTTTAGCGCTGAATTTTTTACCATGCATTCTTTAACTGGTTACAACTTATCGACTCCGAACTACAGTATAGGTAACAGGGCCAACCATTTTATAAGAGGTTCGGGATAAAGTGAACACTCAACAAAGCCATGCTTAAGTTCAATTATCAGTCTATTCGTATCTTTCCGCGTATAACGGCTGACAACGGAGAATGTCTAACATCTCTGGACACGTCACTTGATGTTTGCACGTGTAAGATAAATTGTACAGTCAGTATGAATATATACATTTTAATAAAATAAATTTAATTAAGAATATAAAATATAATTATGACGATTTCGGTTGATTTTGTCTCTGTATTGTTGTCTTTAAACGGGAAATATTCGGGACTATATTGCGTAATTTCTCTGCCAACCACACAAGCTGTAAGGCAACTATAGTTAATGGTGACTTGTATGCAGTAACGGCTAGTGATTTTTTTAAAGGTTAAATTTTTGGTACTCACTTTATCCAGAACAACTTATAGCGAAAAAATGTCCGTGGCAAATGGCATTTAAAAACACTCTACCTCGTGATCTCTTTCTGTAACCGGTGTATTTTAACTGTCCAGACGTCTAACCTCAAATTACAACCGTCCGCGTTAGGGGTGCCGCAATTCTGATTGGCCCAGTCAAGTATTAAAAGTCGTGACACAAAAATGTCTTGGCAACATGTAAATAATTGGTACCAGAATGTACATACTACAACGAAATATACATACCATGCGAGCATTTTTTTCTCGAAGAAATTGGTTAAAGGAAAACGAAACATTCGCAAATAAATTGTAGAACTATAAACTTCATTCATGTGTGCAATTTCATGTTCCTAAGCCTTTTGGCAGTTACGTGAATCTCGCCGTAGTAATCTCAGTATGAACACAAATAACGAGTTCTTCACTACCGTCTGTGTGTGTGTGATTGGATGATGGATGTTCTGACTTGACTTATGACGACTTATAAGAAGTCGTTCAAGTGTTTCAGGCGCATGTGTGCAACCCGCATTAACACCATGTATCAAGGCTAATATTACCTTCGCTGTAGCAGTGAGAGTATTACATATCAACATAATCTTCGGGTTCTCCTCTTATTTTCGTTGCGTTCGCCGAAGACAAGTGTAAAGACTGGTTGACTACAAATTTTATGAAACGTTTTTTTTATCACGTTAATAATGTAACCGTTTCTAATTCTTGATTTTCCAGAACGCAGCTCGAATAACAATGGCTGCATATATAGTAAAATGGTAATACAATTTTTATTTGTGTAATACTCTTATCGTTTTGCAATAGTAAAACTAGCCTTGATTTATATGGAGTTAATGCGGGATGCATAGATGCGCCTGAAAGACTGGAACGGCCTCTTAAGTCCATAACAAATAAAAAAATCACGAGATAATTACGTGATATATGTGGTTCGCGCCGATAATATGAGCACATTTGAAAACCCAGTTACTTTAACCCTTTCAGAATAATTAGCCGTTTCCTGCCACTTGTTAATATAAACAAACCATCTTTATGACATTCAAAGTGAACAAATTGTACTGTACTCAAGAGTTTACCTGTGACGTCACAATAAATATGATTAATTGTTCTAGGCACGATGACCTTCAAATGTGCTCATTTTATCGCAGTCCACCTACGCTTGATTGTACGGTTAGAGGTCGATTGATTATCAATAAATCCACTGATTTTGGTCTTACGTGTACATCTGCAGTTCTGTTTCGTGGTTATTGGCAAAGTGTATTTGTGTATACACGACTGTCCGATCTGAACAATGTAACGGCGACACTACAGTCTGTGATTAGTGAATATAAACCCCGAGACTCAGATTGTTACAAACATCCAACCATACTGACCATAAAAGAGAACTGCAGATTTGCACATGAGGCATTGAAACAAGTTGTTGCAAAACTATTTTCTTAAAAAAAAAAAAAACCTTGGCATTAATTGTCAATTATTAGAGACGATAGTATACCGTGAACATGTTTTGTGCCAACATTCCCGTGAAAACACTGTAGATTGTTGCAACATATATGATTGGTTGATATACGTCTGACACAACTTAGCTGTCTGCAGACCAATAACAGGCATCAAATATTAAATAGTGGCATTCTTATCGGCTCAGTCAAATAGGACAACGTCTCTACGTACAAGAGAAAGCCATTAATCTTCTGGCAAGCTGAACGTGTGTTGATATCCAGCAAACAGTCAAGTTTTCCCGCGATGAACCATCATCTCTAGCCATCATGCCCTTCTCTATCAATTATTGCCACTGCATGTATAGTACTACGAAGTCTAGGTTGCTGCTAGATAAATTCTCTCAACTCTAGCAATTGTTTCACATTTCATCAGCAGGAACCCCTGTTTTTTGCGACTTCGTTTTGCTGCAGACTTACAGCGAGCCTGCCTACAATATCTCACATCCACACTGAGCTCCGCCCACTCCAGCACTGGAGGTTTACTATTGGCTCGTTGACCTGTTGGACGAATCGCGCGAAGGCCACTCTAGGTAGGTTTACAGTGATTTTGAATATATTATTTTTAGAGCAACATAATGGTCTAATCGAAGAATCCCTACATTGTTTACACAAATATATCATGGTCTGTACCAGTTCTTTGGTTTTATTTTCGTGGGCTAAACAACTCAAATTTCTAGGGGGGGGGGGGAGAAAATATATCATGCCTCCCTATTTTTTGTTGTTGCACCCCTGAGTTTTTCAAAATTTTTACACCAAAAGAATCACCTATTTTGTTATGAAAATAAGCTGAAATTAAGCATTTTGTTTAAAAATGTTTTGAGGTTTTTGCATCAATGTGAAACAAAAATGCGTACCATGCAGCGAGTCACGCGTATTCATTTTCACTCGAACCCACTTAACTTATTCATATTATGTTTGTCTACGAAAAGAACACACACTTGAAACCATGCTTCCATTTTTCCAAAAATTCAGCACGCTTGTTAGAAACATGATCTTCGGACTTCTCAAAATGGCTAAAGCTTTTTTTTTAGACTGTTTTAACTCCGAAAATATTACCTGAATTCGTAAAGTGCAAAACGAGAGACCTGCGTTGGTCTTTACTTCATACTGTTCAAAAAAATTGTTGTTGTCATCGCTTAAAGTCCCGTAGGAAAAAGACTAGAAGGAAAACCTTGCAGGCCAGTTTGGCCCGCTGCGAACAGAGGCGATATGCTTCTCGTCAACTGTGGGACACTGGCTCTTATCGCTAAGCTGTTACCACGCATCAAAGGTGGAAATTCGACACCGGCGAAGACTCCTCTTAACTGACGCACAATCAGTAGAGACTGGAAAAATTCTTAGGTCCACTGATATACAGGCTAGGCTCCAAGAATATATGTGCACTCATACAGCGTCTGTTCAATGGTTGCTCGCTGACACTGTGATACCACATTGTTAGGTCTGAATTTAATTGATTATTGTTTGGCTCAGCTCTCTGCAGGATGTGTGAAATATGTCAAGAACCAATGGCGAAGGTGACATAAACTTAGAGATATTTGAAATCTAGCTTGGTCCTAAAAGATAACGCGAATATTTCAGGACCCTAACAATAATACACGTTCGTAGTCACGTCTTGTAGTAAAGTTCAACGTGAAACTGTAAGGCCTGTAGTTATTTCATATTCACTCTAATCCCTTGAGATACAGACTTTCTTTGTTGTCGCAGAGTGGACGTGGGAAGGCTAAGTACAGGAACAGGCAGAGAACTAGAGTGACAAAGAGAATATGTAATAACAGTGCAGGAATGTCGCTCGTTGTCAGGACTGGGACGAGGTAATTTCCCGCCTCTGTGGATCGCATTCTCTCAACTACGTGCACCATACATTATATATCTCGCTTTGTTTTAAGTCTGCACAGTAATAACGAAGCAATACACTCCCCCCCCCTCCCCTAGGACGTCTGTTGGAGTTAGCGCGCAGTTCTCCAAGCGTAAGCCTATTCACTTACACACAGAGGCAACTTTTCAAACATGTCGGTACAACGTGAAGGGGATTCGCAACTCACTATGATCCCATTCTTTTCCCGGTGGGACTATATAAAGGAGAAATGTCAATGTTTGGAGTATTTTAACCTGAAAGCATATAGTCTTTACATCAGGTATATTTCTTTTTTTACATGTTTTTATCTAAGAAACATTATTAGGTGCATATGCTGCAACTTTTTTAGGGTTTTAATCCTACTACGGTTTTTCCATAATTTCCACATACGTTATTTTATTTTCATAAGGCTTTGATTAGTTACCAATATAAAACTATATATTACATTTAGAAGTACATTAATTGAACTGCATTTTATTAGTTTTCGATTTTATATTTTCAATTCTTATCAACTACACGTGTTTCGAACAATATAACTTCAGTATAAAATATTTAAAAAAGGTTTTACGGATTCGTGACGTATTTATCTATGTGGTTAAGGGAACGAGGAGGTTAACATCTTATTAACTTCTCCGCCAGTAAATACGTTATACTTTTTAAAATATGAACAGTGACATATTTTTATTTACAACATATTTACTTTGTCAGTCAAACATACATTTGGACCATATTACGCTGGCGCTGAGCATGCATACATCAATACTTTATAATAAATACTACATATAAAAACATTACGAAATATCACAAGTAAACACAAGTGCAGTGTTGCGAAAAAATGTTTTGAAATTATAAGCACGGGTTACAAAATTTTAACAACAAAAATATCAGTTTAAAACAAAAGAGAAAGTGGACTGATGTATGTGAGGGAGTAGGCTGGAAGGTTTTGCCGACCTTAGCCATCAACTCTCAGATAAACCACACGCACACAGACACACACATACATACACCCTTACATACACGTAACTTAAATAATAAATACGTATATGTCTTTTTACTTAAAAATATCGTGGATAAATACTCTTGACAGTTTGATACACTGATCATGTATCAAAATTATTACAACAATTGTCAGTTTTGTTTATACATAGTTTCATTATGTTAGAACTATGTTCAGTAGGTTCTGGTACGAACTGATTGTTTGCCAATAGACTGGAGCTTCCAGGGATGATTTATTTATTACAACAATAATGGAATAATAATTACAAGATTCGGTTACTCACAGGCCACAATGCACCACACAATTTCACGCTAGTTTTGCGTATGTCAATGATCCTTTGCTCATACGACACAGTTTGTATTTGATGCACAGAGACGTGGGAAGTGTGAGGTTAAGCTTCTGAACTCGTCAATAGCCACTTGGCTTCTATTCGCACTGTTCCAAACTAGCGTGCAGTATTTTGGTTTTATTCTTTATACAATTGGACTTTGAGCGGTGTCCCTACAACTTTAATTGTGAATAGTTTCTACTGAAGTCCAACGCATGCTTATAGTGTTGTGTTTTAAGAACCAGAGGAGTATTTTTGAAGTTACAGTAGTCTTTTAATAAATAAAGGCATTTTTAGCCATTTTAGAGGCCCAAAATCATCTTTATAATAAGCATGATTCATTTTTAAAATGATAGAAGCATCGCTTTAACTGTATGTAATTTTCGTTGCTGTTTGGCGTACAAAAGAATAATCTTGGCACGCTACAGCACTGCTAATGCGCCGAGTAAATAGGCCTCTTAGGCCAGCCTTGAAGAGCACGCACCTAGGCTACCATCGAAGGTGGTCCTAACATCTGGAAGCCTCGCTGCATCCTTATTATTTGGGCATCGCGACATGTCGTCGCGGCATGTTATAAATACAATGCGTGGTTGCCTAGGAGCAGAGAGTTATAGTGGCAGTTAGCCTGTGCTTGTTAGTGGCGGAGTTGACCTCGACAACGAGGGTTATATTAGCGAACATGACAGTGACGGCAAGGAGCGACGCAGGATCAATACACAAGACAAGACAGTGTGGCAAATGCACACGGCGGCGGGGCATCTGCGGCGTGTTTGAACGGTGCATTTACCTATGTGAGACGGACGAGCATGTTGATCCATTATTCTAACTAGTGAGAGATGTACAGAAAAAGACGTTTATGGAGAGTAGTGTAATTTGAGGACTTTTTTGTATGTGTGTGAGAGAGAGAGATACTTTTATTAAGTTTATACTTACATTAGGTATGTTAACTGTGGGAAGATTAATCGCACATATTAATAATTTATCCACAGAGTTGTGAATGACTTCTAGAAAGGGTTCTATTATTATTTTAGAACATTCAAACAACGTTTACAGTTAATCAGAAAATTTAATTCTAACTGTTTCATTTATTTATCAATCCCTTTATCCCGAACGAGCCAGATTGTGCCCTAGACAATAAACTTATTACAATATGTTCGGTAGCTAATTTTGTTATTTAAATATTTGTGTTGTAAATTTTTTTGCGGCAATAGAAATAAGACTCATCAACATACAGGTTGTCTTACAAAAATACAACTATCTTTACTATAAAGATTAAAGATCTTTCAAACAATCAAATTTTGCTTCACTTTTATTTTAAATTCACTTAATTCAGTTTATTGAATGTCATATGACGTCGTGCTGACGTCATAACTAAATAATAAACAAAATAATAATAAGATTTGTGTTGGTTTAACCTAATATTTTTGTGTGTCGTGAAGGATTAGTATAGATACATAATTTGTTGTAATATAGTTACATTATTTATTGTTTGCATTTTCTGTTTACAAATTGTGTGACAAGTATTCAAGTGGTCCTTACAATGTTTATGGAAACGGATTTCATGAATCGTTGTACAGTTCAATAAAATTAATTAAATTAGTATTTGACCGTGTGAAATGACCCTTCGTATTTTAATGGGAATACATTTTTTGTTACAATTTCTATACGGGCCCTACATAAAACAAATTTTTTTCTTTGCAATGGTACAGTACATATTTGAAGCGCTGCAATAAAATATGTGTCTTGTAGAATAAAGTGTGTTACTTGCCTCAGTGGACTTGTCTGGAAAGAAACAAGATGTTTTTTTCTATGCTGCTTCCGATCGCAGAACTGCCGTCACTTGTTCGCTGTTTCTTTCCTTTCTCGTGGGTATTACAGCGGTTCAGGGTTGTTCCTGTGATCTGGGCGGGGACTGTGGATTGTCCCAGGGGCTGATTGATCGCCCCTCCGCACCCCCTTCACAATCTACCCCAACCCCTCCTGCAACCTCCACCCATCTTTCCTCGCCACCCACACGCTGGCCAAGACTAAACGAACGTCTGGGTCGCGTTAACTTCCCCGCTCCTCGGAAATACTCGGCAGCATTCGAGTTTCCTCGGCGACTGACGTAACGGCAGCTCTACATAACCTAGCAAAACCGCCCTTCAGCTGAGGTTAGTTCTACTAGAGGCTAAGATCAATGTTATCAGTTTGTCACAGGGACAATTTCTGCTGCTTATTACGCTGGCATCGGTAAGCGATGCAAGCTGACCAATCACAGATCATTCTTCAACACTAAGTTACACGAAGCTGATAATTTTAAGGCCGGAATTTGTACGTTTTTCACTTAACAATTAGATTAAATGACTTGTTATTTTGCCAAGCCTAATTAAAAATTATCTTACTACGGTCTCAGAATTTGTTAGATCCCTTAACGACAGCAACGCGACTAGCGGCAAAACTTCTCCCCGTGCCTAACTCTCCCGGAAGGAAGGACATTTTCTTTCTTACGAGGGGAAAAAGGGGGAGATGTAATAATTCCTGTTATAATATTCATCTTTAAGGAGGTACAATGGTCACAATCTTAGATAAGAGAGTCTTGCTTTCATAAAATGACATTAATTTACATATGACAGTACTAAAATTAAGAAAATGCAAAATTATTGTGTTTATAGACAGGTAGGTTGTTTGATGTTTGCCTCTGCTTCCTGGATTCAGAAGGAGGGGTGGGGTAATATGCTGCCCCTCCCCACTTGATGTTGCGCTCCTGCCAGTAGTGTAGTTAACCTTCGTCGATTCAGCGCACAGTAGTTTTTGACGTTCGAAACTAACCTAAACCAATGTAAACTAACCAAAACTAACACAGGAGACGGTGATAGGAAGGGGATATGCCTGGTGCACGGTCGTAGAAGAACAGGTCTGGACACTCGCCTGGTTATTTGACCCCCTTGTTGTTTGGCTGTAGTTCACCAAGTTACCGAGAATATTGTGTTTTATTGGTGCTGATGTTAGGGTTGTCGGACTAAACTCCGCCCACTTCCTTTCCGTTAAGATAAACAATTTATCAAAACGTATTTTTTATCAATTTATGAAACACTTTCTTCGCTCACAAATTTAAGAAAATGCTCCAGCAATCTTTATTTACTTTATAAATTTAACAATGGAAAAAAGTGGACGGAGTTGAGTCCGACCGCCCGTAAAACAGCGCCAAAAAGTACGACATTCTCGGTAACTTGGTGAACTACAGCCAAACAACAAGGGGGTCAAGCAAAATACATGTTAGATAGGCGAGTGTCCAGACCTGTTCTTCTACGACCGTGGCCTGGTGCAATCGCCGAAGATGAACGAATGTCCCCGAGTGTTTCCGAGGAGCGAGGAAGTTGCCGCGACCCAGGCGCTAGTCGACTAATGGCCTCATCAAGTCCCTCGCAAATAACGCCTTAATGCCCCGAGAGAATGTCCCTCCTCGCAACAACCCCTCCCCCTCCTCTCTCCCCGCCCACCTATGTACGAATAATCGCCGAGGCTTTCAACCAAGTAAACAAACAACCAAGTCTGAGTAGAATAGATCTTGGGAAAATCCCCATCATCATGGAATTTTAGATTCGTTAACAGGATCTGCTCCCCCACCCCTTCAGTTGGTTCGCTTGTACTGCAAACGGAACTTTAGCTGGAGATTTTAGTGCACGGTGAGTTGTCAGATATTTTAAAAATAATCATAAAAAAATGTACTAAACAACATTCTCTTGACACTCCAGTAAGGAAAACTGTCTGGCACATTAAACAGTACCTACGTCTGTATATTGTAATACAGTTATATTAAAGCATCATCGTGAAGCAAACGCAACGCAAAGTATGTCGCTGACTAGCGCGCTGTCTGTAAAGTACGCAACAAGTTGCAAAGATGATATTCTACGATAAAATGGCGGATATTGTCTCTGAATTTTAGTAACATCATACACTCAAACTACTGTAATTACTGTAGTAGTAGTTAGTCATGTTATATCATAATTTGCTAGTATAAATATCATATTACATGACCATCGACAAGTAAAATTATTTTAACAAAGCTAATAAAAAACAATTTAGATTGTACTGATTTAGTTTTAAAACCGAATTTACTAAGTGTCTTGCCAGAGTAGATGATAGCGTCGCATCTGATTCCATAGTCTTATTTATACCGTTCGCTGGAGACCAACATTAGTTGAACTTTTTAAAACGTTTTCATCACATATCTCTGTTTGTAAATTCAGTCACTTGCAGTTAAGTATATGTCACTGTACGCTGAGTTTTATGTGCAAAACTACTGTTGTAAAATTTGTCAAAACTATTTTTTTTTACCGTCAGGTCAAGAAGATAATTCAGAAACAAGGTAGTAGTTACTTACTTAGTTACAAAGTACGTGTTACTTTGACATGCATTTTTCGTGAGGAAGGTCAGTAAACTGTATCTATAAATGTATTTTTAATGAAAATACATGTCTCTTCTACGTATTTATAAACTACTTCGACTCATAATTCTAGTAGTGAGGTAAAATAACTTACATTTAGGCTTTATTCATTTATGTCTAACTACTCCGTACATTACAATGGTCTCCTAAAGGCCAACATTTCTCTAGAGGAATAATGTAACGATTTGTCTGGAAACTAGTTCATAAAGGACCTTAGAGAGTTTGTCTTAAAACAAAGTACAATGTCAATAATATATCCCATGAACTCAAAACTAAAGCTTGAATTTACACGATGTTAATAAAAGTATGTCATAAACTTTGCGAGATAATTATGAAAAGTAATATTTTGCAAGTTTTTGACTGGCGGAAACTTTAAGGGAGAAATTCGCGATTGAAAATTTTAATTCAAAGCATACACTTGTTAAATTAATCACATGTAAGAAAAAAAGTAAATAATGAGTTCCAATGAGCGGTTTAGTAATAATAATCTGTGGGAAAAAAATTGTTTCGAATCCGTTGTACCTTCAAATGGGGCTGGTTAAGCTTTTTTTGTATAGAATTTTTTGTCATTGCTTTTTGACTATTTAATTACAGTTTTGTAGCAAGGGGCGCCAATTAACAAATAGTTCGCCTCGTCGCAACACCTCCAAATGGGGGGGGGGGGGGGGAAACGCAGCATACCAGCTTTCTGGATACGTCAGGGAGGTTACCCTCTGTGGAGCCTGGCAGGTAGGCAACATGCCTCTACCTAGATCCCCGCACGCTCTCTTGATACGTCATCACACAGGATCTAGGAAGGAGCGCACCACGACCACCCAGAACGCCGAATATGTCGTTTTTGGACTGAAAGTATTAGGCGCACATGAACAACGTGCAGGTTACACTCTGTGTGTGATCTGGCAGACTGCGCTCACATAGCTGCGTAGTGTATGTAGACATTTTCTCAAGGTTTTATGGCAGTTCACCACATGCCTTTAAAAGTTACAACTTCTAACATTTACTCTGCTTTCTTCATCATATATTACGCTACAATATTTCAAAGTTTTCTAACGACTATACAAATGAACAAACTACTGCCTGCATGCACCAATACGTATTAGACTTGTTACAAGTTTGGAGAGCACAAACTTTATATGTGG
Source organism: Medauroidea extradentata (assembly GCA_003012365.1). Lineage (NCBI taxonomy): Eukaryota > Metazoa > Arthropoda > Insecta > Phasmatodea > Phasmatidae > Medauroidea > Medauroidea extradentata. The sequence continues at coordinate 22,440 of PNEQ01065093.1, forward strand.
GCAATTCCCATGAGTTGTTTGGGATAGAGGTCTTATAATTACAAATAAAAGAATTAAATTAAGTACTGGATTTAATAGCTCACAAAGCTACGAAATACACAAAACAGTAATCAACTAGAACTCTCACAACACAATTAGTTATGCACACAATTACTCCTGTGTCACAGACACGTTAATTAACTTTGACAATTAAA
>PNEQ01065094.1:0-22671 GCA_003012365.1 Medauroidea extradentata
ACTCGGGAGGACAGGTGTCGGGATCTTCGTCGTCGGGTTTGTAAGGACGGTGGACAGCGAGCTCGGGGTCACCGGTGGGTGGACTTTTCGGGTGATCGCGGCCGGTACCTGCAACATAATTAACGTCGTGACCGATCAAAAGCCGCCGGAGGAAGCGCCTATTATTTTTGTCGAAAGAAACTTTAAGTATCTACCTCTCATGACGCAACCCGCAGTGCGAGAGTCCCTTAGGCCGATTAAAAAAAGAAACTTCTTTGTTATTTTATTTCAATTAGAGCTAGCCGGGCATACTACAATATTACTTAATACGAACCCAATCATCCAGCATTAATCCCGTAAGAGACAGAGCAGCGACACCTCTTATCATAACCAAACGCGGGTCACGAGCCACCATCAACAGAATCGTCGCAACTTCTAGACTTGATATTTCAGAAACATAGCTATGCATTATACACGTGCAGTGTTCAGTTTTTGAGGTGAAAGCATGCATTAGAAGTTGCAGTGTTACAAATTTTCAGCATGAAGTTGTGGAAAATAATTTGTTTGTTCATTGTGTCAATTTATGAATTGGAAGGATAGTTTCAAAGTAATTGGGGGTACATAGTCTAAGAAATAGAATTGGCACATGCACGGTGTAGAATTATGACTTGTGGATAAGATAGTTGATTGCAGTTTCAGGCCTAGATGTTCAAAAAATTTCTATGCATATGCAGTTTTGAATTACTGATTTGAGGGAGTCTATAAAAAAAACAGTGTCAAAATAACTGTATGCAGTTTGGAGTGAATTGTTATTACCTTTTAAGGGTACTGAACAGAAGCAGTAATGTTAAATGTCGTACTGCACATGTTTATTCTAGGAATGGCAGTCATGATGTGGACCAGAGGAGGCAGAGATGGGCCTTGGTACGCTCATGTGAGCTGGGCAGTTTCGACCTTCCGTCTCCGCATGATACGTAGGCAGTCATAATTCACAGTCATCGTTGTTTGCGACCAAGTAATTTTGTCTCAATCTCAACCCAAAGACTGAAATATTTTTTGAGAATTTTTTTTTTTTTCTCGATATTGATAGGGTATTATTTTTTATCTTTATCAAATGTCATGTATCAAAAATATTTATTTAGAAGTTTTTTATAGATTACCTATATGTTTGCTCAAATTCATGAAATTTAATTACCTACCTTGTCATGTTTGCAAATCCTCGTAGTATGTGTTAGCTTGAGAGTGGGTATTTTATGTATTTATTATTCAAGTTGTGTGTTAATCAACATTTCCAACATTATCGGCTGTAAGTGTGTTGTGAGAGAATATGTAGTGTGTATGTGTATTATAGCATTTTGTACTTTTTTTGATCACTGTGTATGTGTGTATTGTGTGTAAGAAACTACATGGTTCAGTTTTTGACATCTTATATACTCCACCAAAAAAGTGTGCATTTATTAAAATATGTACTTTGTTTTCACTGTATGTAGTAATGATGTCTTACACAATGTATATTATGTGAAATTTCATGCAGTGATCGTACAACTTAATGAAACTGTTGGTAAGTTGAACCACAATGCAAGAGTAATTCATATAACCCAGCTTTTGAATTAAAAATTAATAAGCACATTTCAGTAGCTTCAATATTATGCAGGCTTAATGTGAAATTTTTCTTTATCATTGAAAAGTTCAAAGATTTTATCCCTTAGTATGTTTATTTGCTTTAATGGGCAGTGTAAAATTTCTGTCATATCAACAGAATATTATGGTTAAATTTGTAGTATAAGTTTGTCAGTATTTTTTATTAGCATACAGCATTTTTGTAAATTTCACAGAAACAAATATACAGTAAATCACTAAACATTTTTAGTTATTCCAGTGCCTTAAAACTTTATTATCCACCCGTTTCTGTTATCTACACTTCTCAATTTAAATACTAATTTATAAAATATTGCATTTTACTACAGCAACTATTTTATAACTTGGAGCTGTGTCATAGAATCCAGGTACTGTAACCCAAATTTAAAAAGTGCCAGTAAATTAAACTTGTGGATTTGTTATTGAACATTTAATTTCTTGGAAACACCTGTTCTACGTGTACCATGGACTATGTATGTCCATGAAGTAGACATTGAGAGAGCTATATTATATTCAGTTAGTAAGTATGCATAGTGTCTTCATAAGATATTTCCTGGTTGCTGTTGTTCATAGCTTTTGGGAAGCAAGAATAAGACAGGTATGGTAATTGAAACTTAAATTTAGATAAAAATGGGTACAAGTACGTACAGGTAGGTACTCGTGGATACCCACATATATAACGTTGAATCTCACGGAAGCACATGCGCTATGTTTCGCTGGCCAAGCTAGCTTCTTCAGGCGGCGAGTAGAAACATACTTGTAGCTAGCAAATCTAGTGGCCAGGAGATGAACATAACAGAGTGGTGGGTGATGTTTGAATTTGGACGAGTTATCTGATAATTCTGGGGGTTCGTTTTGATTTGGTTATATGTTGATGGGCTAATTTCCGTTGCTTGTGTTGTCCAACTTTATGTATGTCCATGAGTACCTATCTGTGAGTACTTGTGCTAATTTATAATGTTAAGGCTTGGCTTCAGTTTCCATATAGAATTTTATTATTTTTTTGCTTTTTGAAATTTAAAGAAGAAAAGTGTTAACTATGCGATTGTACCTAAAATTATATTTACATTTCGCTACAGTACAGACCTTGCAATCTAGCTGTTAACTTATAATAATGCCACAATGTGTGTGGCAATTTTTTTTATATTCAAAATTTGCCCGACATATTGCGACCTAACTATACATTACTAGCTTTGTTGTCATTCTTGCATTGCAGCTCAAGGTAAATAGAGTTTGTGGTATAGTTGCCGATTTAACATTTTTCTTTTCAGAATTAATAAAAAGCAAAAAATAATAAAATTCAATATGGTGACTGAAACAGAGCCTTAAGTCGTAACCATTAGTCTAGCAGCCATCCACCACCCCTTAACCACTTTCAAAATTCAGATATGGTAGGTTTATCTGGTGTTAAGAGTGGTATTAATATATGGGAGAGTCCTTGAAAGAGACTGTGGAAGTAAAATTGTAGTCATGGCATTTTGTTGTTGGGTCTTCGTGTAGTAGCTTGTAGGTTGATACATCTTTCAGCTGTTTTTCTGCTTCTGGTATGTAGTCCGTTTTGCTAAAAATGACTGTTGTGGAGTCTTCATTATCTGCTGGCAGTATCATTATGTAACTATTAATTTGTAGGGCTTTTATAGCTATCCATTCCAAGGTTGTGATGTTGCTGCAACACAGTTAGTTTTCCATTAATTTTGTGCCTCATACAGAGCCTACCTGGGGAGCCATTTTATGAGAATGTGATACACAAGTTAATGCTAAAAATCTTAATTGAAATTTGGAGGAATCCAAAAGTCAGTATAGGAAAACTAGATATCATCCGTAGAAAAAAAAGTACTTTCCTCTTAACTTTGTGAGCCTTTATTAAATGCTAAATATTCACTTAAGCTGTAGTGGTTTTTTGAAGGTTTTATATTATGCTAACCCTTCAGTCAATTTAGCAATACTTTCCCCTCCTCATTGGTGTTAAACTTCACACCCTGCACATGCACAATCATGCAGTTTAACTCCACTAAAAATCCTTAATGTGATGTCTTTGTGCATGTAAAGTGGTATTTTTTTTTTAGCTCGAGATGGGGTGTTTAATTTTAATTGATACTCTGTAACACATAGTATTTCTTAATTTGTGTTTTAGTGTGTTGAGTTATTTGTTAAAAAGAAGTCATGCTACTTTTACAAATGTTTAGAAGCTCTCTCCCTCTCCACCACCCCCTTTCCGATCTTCACCCCTCGCTCCTGTCATCTTCTTTTCACCTCTCTTGCCCACCCTCTTCCCCTCTGACATTCTACTCATCCCCTACCCCTCTAATTTTCTACCTACCTCTCTAATCATTCCCCTTTCCATCTAATCTTCTCCCTTCCAATCTTATCTCCCCCCTCTCCATGTAACATTCTCCCTCCCCATCTAATCTTCTCCCTTCCAATCTTATCTCCCCCCTCTCCATGTAACATTCTCCCTCCCCATCTAATGTTCCCCCTGGGGGCTGCGGTGGCCGAGAGGTTAGACCTCTCGCCTACCACCAAGGCGATCCGGGTTCGATTACTGGCGGGGCTGGTCCTCAGATTTTCGCATGTAGGAATTATGCTGGACGATGCCGCTGGTTGACGAGTTTTCTCTGGTATCTCCCGTTTCCCCCGCCCATTCATTACGGCGCTGCTCCATTCTTATATCACCCCTCACCAGCACTAAAGACCTCGATGTTAAGCACTGACCAAAACCTCTTCACTCACTAATGTTCCCCCACCCCATCTAATCTTCCCCCTACCCATCTAATCTACCTCTCTACCCATCTCATCTACACCCCCTCTCCATCGTAGCCTCGTCCTTTACTCTGCCCTATCTTGTTCCCCTCTTTCTCTCCCCCTCTAATTTTTATTCCCCCCCCCCTCAGTTTTTTGTCCCATTGCCATCTATAAGGACAGTCCTGGCTGTGGCATGTTTAGTGTGCTTGTCTGTAGTGCAGATATGTTGAAAGTAAAACCATAAATATTATAATGTAATATTTGTTTACACAACAGTATACATACTAATTTTGTTGGGAATATTGAAGAAATGCCAGACTAGTGGATTGAGTGTCCCAGTAATGATAAACATCTTCAATGTGCCTGGCAACCTAGAAAAGTGATTGAATGATTTGTTAATAGTTTAAGTATTTAAAAATTGTTTGTGTATCTGTATCTTGTGTTGAGTGACTTGTAAATGAAAACTTGTTTCTTGCTGTTCTGATTTTGATAAGTTCTGCAGATTGTGTTTAGTAATGTATTGTTCCATTTATGGTGCTAATTTAAATTTTTTTAGTGTAGCATTCTGTTTTAAAAGTCCACTTTGTGCAGTGAGACTAGTTTGCTGTCATGAAGATTTAAAGTATGTTATGGTGTATAAATTATTTTTCTCTATTTCATAAATGCTGTAATTAACTGTTTTGTGTTCTGCAGCCTTGTAAATAAATGTACAGTGCACTTTTATTTAGTTCATAGTATTCTGAGAATTAAAACCTTGGTCATATACTGGTCAGGAAAAGTGAGTTTTAAACCTGGAAAAGTCTAGGAAATTGTTTGGACACCCTTCGGCCATGGTGATAAAAGCCAAGAAGTGCCAAGTTTTCTTTACTAGTGAAAATTAAGTAAATTGTTGTTGATTTGCCTATAGAAAAATTTATTTAAATTAATTTATAAATTTTAAGATAACAGTACACACTTTTTTTTTCAAACAATAATATAGTGGTATTCAATTTTGAATCATTGTTACATTAAATCTATAAAAATGTCTATAAAAACATAAAAGTTTAATTTGACCTTGTGTGCTCTTTTGAAACAAATAAGGCAGTAATATATTTATAATCATCTTGTAAGAAATGATTAGGTTTTTAATTCAAGTTGTGAATAAAAGCCATGCAAAATTCACATTATTTTTATTTAGAGTATGCTTAGTTCCAAGCTATTGTTTACATCATTTTGACCATCATTTTTCTTGTCTAGCAATTTGTCTTTTGAAGATCATTCAAAATAATAGTGAAATTGTCCACATAAATAATTTTGTCAGGAGAAAATATAACAATTTCTGCCAGTTATATATTCTTCATTGTGGCACGAAACCACTTAAATTGCACAATTTTGTTCTTTGAAATACAAATTTTTTTCAGGGGAGAACCCCCGGATCCGCTACTTTAAATTGGGGTATGGGTGAATAGCAAAATGTGGGCCCCTCTCAAACTGAACTTCTGGCAACACTACTAGTATATCGTGTAACAAAATGGTCCCCAACTGTCATGTGTTGACATGTGGCACTACTCTGTAGTAAGGCTTAATGTAAGTATAAGACATTAACTGTGAGTTGAGCACATTCTCAGGTCCACTCAATAGAAAGATAATGACTAGCTGAAAGAAAAACTTTAGCATGCCCCTAAAATGTAGTCATTTTACTGTAAGTATTGTAACATTCCCGACAGCAGTAAGCACTGTTGTTTTCAGAGGCACTACCTAGTTGGAGATCATTCTTGTGTCTGAGGTGTGGAAGTAAGTCAAATACTGACATCATAGCATCTGTGTACAAAGCACTGAACTGGCATTCAGTATTTTCTTTGTCAGCTCACGTCTATCAGACAGGAGTCTTCCAGTCATACTGTGATGCCACTACAGATATAAAGGAATCATGTGCATCTCTATTGTGCTTTGAATGTCCTGTAGGAGAGTTTTCATGTTTAAAAATGGCTGTGAAGACTCCAGTTTTGGCTGATATTTTGTCAGTTTGATTGCATGCAATATGATGATGCTAAGGATTGTGTCACTTTGGCAAAATATTCAGTCACCTAAAACTACACCTATGCTATGAAATAAAGCATAGGCTACTAGAGTAACCAATTAAATATGTAGACAAAATGTTGAAGTACTCACAGGCTGGAACTTGTTGACAGAAACACACTATGAAAGAGACAAACACAAATTTGTGCGATTGCGCGGTTGTAAGACATTTTGCCAACCTAAGTCACTTTGCCATCAGGCGAGAAATTGAGGCACACAGAGTTATGGCTGCGTGTTTATGTCCATAGCAGCCAGGAAGCGAACTAGAGCATGGCAGGAAGATTCAAAACAAAAGGCTGTGAGGGTTTTGGTGCGCGACTTGGATTATCTGTTCTGATAATCTGATATTGAGACGTGGTGGTTGTCTGGATTATATGTATTTATGAGCTAGCTCCTAGCACCTGAATTCTGAACTGTTACTTGAAGGAGGTAAAGCTCTCATGACTTCATTTCACCCTCGCAGCCTTTTATTTTGAATTTTCCCGCCATGCCCTTGTTCGCTTCCTGGCCGCTAGAGACACCAACCACACTTCCACCGCCGTCATAACTTAGTGAGCCTCAACTTCTCGCCGCTTGATGAAGCTGACTTAGAGCGGCGAAACGCAGTGAAACCGCGCACTCACGCAGCTTCGTGTTCATCTTTTTCATAGTGTGTTTCTGTCGAGAAGTACCAGCCTGTGAGTACTTCAACATTCTGTCTACATATTTGATTGGTTATTGCTATGCTAGCCATATTTTGTTTTGATTTTCCATATTAACTTGCAAAACCTTCTTGTTTTAAAATAACTTTGTTTTAATTTTTATTTATGTATCATCCTCCCTTAAAGCCTTTTTGCTCCAGGATTGTTGCAGCTAGTTTCCATCCCCAGTCCTGTACCTGATTTTCCTGCACTTTTTCTGAACCTGGACCCACTGCCTTATACTCTCCTACACTATGGTGCTCACATTGTACACAGTATATACACCCTCTCCTTGCACCAAAAATGTGAAAAACATATCTAGCACAAAGTTTTACTGAAATAATTGCATTCATGTTTAATACTTAGCAGATTAATTTTATAATAAACACCTCTTGCATAGAAAGTTAATAATGTAACATTAATAATTTTGTTTCAAAATTAAGTTTAGTTGTGATGATTCTGAAAGTTAATACAGTACAATCCTCTTAAAAAGTTTCCTGCTTTATAAGCATAATAATTTTTCACTTGTATATATGTACGTGTGTAATTTGACCCTTTTAAGAAGTTTTCCTTGTTAATAAGCATTATTTTTGCTTGTCCCAACACAAACGTCTTAACAGGGTTTTACTGTAACAAGGTTTAATCACTGAGAAGAAGAAGAGAAAAAACAACAGTGTGCAACATTATTCATAATTAGTGCTAAGTTGGTTTCAAGTTGCCCCTCAAGGAAAAATCAAAGGACAGACAGACATACCAGTTATATCAGTTTCTTGTAGTATCCTAAGACATGTAAACACAACTGCTCATTTTCGTAAAGAAACTTTTAAACTGCGTGTGATGTAATATAGAGAGCACGGGATTGATTTCACTTTTTTCTAGTGAGAAAATCCTAGAATTAATTAAAAGTACGTAAATTTACTGACAATTTCAGTCGGTGCAAGTGTAGTCGAAAGTCAAAATCCAAAGTGAAAAACAGAAAGTTGCAATTTAAGTAGCACTATCACATGACGTTACCTGAAAACCAAGCACAACACAAGACTAGAATGGTTGGGTCAATAAGACTGCAGGTGTGGGACATATGAACTGGCAAGACCTGTAATTTGCCCTACTGTTGGCTGTTCCTGATGCTAATCAGAGTAGGGGAGAAAGGGTTTGGTTTTAAAATGTTTGCTACAATGGGCTTTGGTTCTATGCATGTAGAATGCTGGCATGTGGCAGTAGACACACGGGTAGGAAAGAGGACAGCGTGAGTCACCACCTCGCATGTTTTTACATTGTACGGGTGGCTTTATTCACCAGAAACGTGCTCGAGGCATGGCCAGCCAAAGGTGTTTTTTTATACTATGGTTTCCAGATTCCTATAGAAACTGAATGCCACAGTTATTTGGTATATGTGTCATTTCGATACAACTGCTGTGTGTTTGGGCAGCTTTTCTTCAACCTCAGCAGCCAGGGAAGGTATAACATTGGTGTAGCTGCAAGCCAAACTACGGACTGTCGACAACAAGCTGGTGAAATGCTTATGATAAACTAGCAGTATTTACACCATCTCCACATGCACACACTGTGAATGAGAGACATTTAGGAATGCAAGTCCCCAGTTGTTGGATACCTTGACCACTTTTGTAAAACACTTGTAATAGTGTCAATTTTACATTCAGGTTGGAGGGAACTTTTGAGGTACAGGCTGATACATGCAGTTTCTCTGTGGTGTTTGTCAGTAGTGTACATGCTTGGTGCCAATAATGCATGTAATCAACCCTGGAAAGGGTATTTGTGCGACATGTTTGTACCTTCTTTCACTGGCTTTGGCGGCCACACATTGTGTGTAAGCCACTTTACTTGAGGGCTAGCATGAGCTAAGACTCATCAGCTGAGAGCCAAGGTATTGACATCCGACACACATGTGAACAAAGCTCTTTTATGACTAATATCAGTTAACAACAGAACTTGTCAACAACTCTGCTTATATCATCATAGTGTTTATTTATGTAAAAAGTGACATTGTATGCATTTACTGCTAGAACTTCCTTGTGCATAATTAATGTAACATGTCTGAACAACCTAATTTTTGCAGTCTTTTTGTAAACCTTACAGCCTGTGTTTAACATACATGCTCATTCATAGTAGTTCATTAAAATTTAATACTGTAGTTTAATTTTTGGGTGCGGCTTTTCTTTCTGGTCACTTTTTTTACGTTGCAACTATAGTCCTGTGAATATCCTTTTGTATGCATTTATAGCAGTGTGAGTGTACGCTCATGTAGTACCTGGATGGTAATTTTTCCTGGAACAGAAAAAAAAATTCTTACCCTTTCTGAAGCTTTTACAGTCCAGTTGACAACTTTTACTGACTAGTACTTATGTACAAATACACATATCATGTAGCTGTCTGTCTAGAGCATACAGTTTTAAGGCCAGTTTGGCAGTTTTGTTTAAAATGATATCAATGTTTGCTGATTTTTTGAAGGCAGTAAATACTATGTGTTTGGCTAATTATGCAATTAACAAAATTATGGTTGGTTTAATTTTTAGTTAAAACTGTATAATTTCTTGTCTTTGAAAAATAAGCTATCGTTGTGAATACCATTTCAAACTAAACTTCTGAACAGATTTTTTATATCCTCTCCTGTTAAGCTTCAAAAAATATTCGCAAAACCACTAGAACCAGGAGAGCATGGCCTTACAGTAATTGTGGATGCTGGCCAGGATTTTTTAAATTTAGTTTGGTTTGCTATGGTTTACAGTTGTACTGCTAAAGGAAAAAGCAAACCATTGGAGAATTGTTCAGCGCAGTCATAGTAGGTGTAAAATTGTTTCACCGCTGAGCCAAGCTTATACAGGTACCTACCTATGTCAAGACTTTTGACTTTTTTATGACTACTGGATGTGAGGTAGCACAGTGGTAAAAAACAGAACTCATATTCACGAGAACTAAAGGTTTGATTCCCAGTCCTGCATTTCTGATTTAGGTTTTCAGTGGTTTTCTGAAATTGCTCCTGGAAAATACAGGGACGGTTCTCGGGTATTTTATGTAAAAGAGTGCCGACAGCGAATGTTAAGGTCCACACTGACGTGAACATTGATTTCTGCTATTTGCCAAGCCCTGAACTAGCATACTGCTTCTTATCAAACTACTTTTTGTACAGGGGTTTCAAACAGTTACCATTTAAAATGATTAATTATTAGTTAAAAATAATTTTTGTATTAATTACATGATAAATGGCTGTTGCATGAATTTACATTGTTTTCACCAACTTGAAATTGTGAAAGTTGTGACTATCTGCATGGAATTTTCCTTACTTATATTTTTATTTTCATTTCCATAGTATTAGTTCCATCTTTACTGAGGCTGAGATTGTTCAAGAACATGTGAAATGCCAACTAAATAAATAAATAAAATTATTTCAAGTCCATAGTGCCTTTGCAGAATTAAGTGCCAAGTTTTTCTGATTTGCAAAACATATGTTTTTGTAAAAATGCTTTGAGTAAAACTGTGTGTTTCACTTTTATAAAGAATCGTTACTGTATTTAATTTTTGTAAATTGTTAGCTACACACTGAATTGTAGTAGTAGTAATAATAATATAAAAAACTTTTGAACAAACTCATTGTGTTTATAAAGGATATAGTAGCTGGTCACCTTGAGCCCTGCTTACCAACTTATATTTTGGCAGTTTAATTTATGATTATACTCACTTGGGGGCTCTAATACGAGATTCTGCTTCATGAAGACCTTTCACAATGGCCTCTGCTGAAGCCTTGATCTCATCATCTGCACACATTTGTAGGTTTCCAATGTAATCCAGTGGCGTCAGTTTTTCCACTGCCATTGCTAATACTTTTTCATCGCTTATATGGTTGAGCAGTTTTTGCAAGAGTTGGAGGGCTGGTTTTCTAATTGGGTTCCAGGGATCGGACCGCACTGCTGTCTTGATAGCGTCGTACACGTCTCGTTCAGAACTGAGCTGTGTTGCTCCGGCTGGTATTTCACTCAATGAATTCAGTATCTCCATAACCTTTAACTGTATCAAAATATTATTCATCCGATTACCAAACTACATGTGCTGTCTGTCATAAGGATTGAGTGTGACCAGATCAAAGCGAAGTATGCTACACATTAATTGTAACCCATTTGGTTACCTAGTGTACTGATTGTCGTTTTTCAATTAATGGATTTGTATGTAAATATTTAAGTACCGTATTTATTTATGATACAACAAGTCATGCAGATAATATTTTCATTTTGATAAGAGGTTTTCATATTTTTATTTAGGTTTATTTTTCTGTCGTTATTAAATGTAAGCTTATTGTTTACCATTACCAGTAATTTGTAATCTCAAAATGATCAGCCTCAAAGTTACAACAAGTGAATGTTGGGATGGTTACTTAATCTGACTGTGGGTAATTGCTTCCCTGTGTTCTACGAGCCAAATGTCTCATTTCTGATGACCTCTCTATGGACAAGATGGTAAGCTCTACACAGATAACGTGGAAAAACACACAATTACAAATCATTAATTTGTATACTCCTTCAAGATGTCTCTTTGTGCAACTTTATTAACCTCTTTGTTTGCTCTGGAAGAAGTTTACGTGCAAGCTATACATATTCTTGCACCAGTGGCTCAAAGAATTGTAAACGGGAAGGGAAGCTACCATGATCTGTATTAAGAAATAATCCCAGCATTCTCTTCGAGATTCCAGTAGAAATCTTGAGAATTTTAAATCAGTAATGCCAGAGAGTAAATTATACTCTAATCTTTCTAAGGAATGTAGTTGTGAATGTATCATGATTCAAATGTTTTAATAGAATGCCTTAGTTTTAAGACTGGCATCAAATGAAAAAAAAAATAATTTTGAGCCTAGCGTACAAAGAGGAAATTATTAGTTAAGTAATAAATTTTCATGATTTTTAGCAAAACATTAGTAGAAAAATATCAATACCGAGTAAACATTAGATTTTTCAAAAAAAAAAAAAATCGCATATCACATGTTAGTGCCTGGTGAGGGATTGGGGAGGGGGTGGGGGGATATGTTCCCCGATACAAAAAATTATTTGGGGGTGGGGAGACATCTGACCCCTAAAATTTTTTGGGATGGAATTGTTCCTCCCCCTCCAAAGAAAATTATACAAAAAATATGTAATAAAACATTAATATTCCTACCAGTGATATGTTCAAAGTTCATACATGCGTGGTAGATAAATATGCTGAAAACATCGATCAATTTCTACGCTTTTTTCGAAGCCAATATTGATGAAATACTGTATGGCAATCCTAGATAATGGTATTTGCCGACTTTGTAAGTATTTAACCAAAATTACTAATTTGTCATGCGTGAGCTCTTGTGCCGTAGTTAAATGCTCGAGGTTCCGGCGTCAAAGATTGTGCCTCAGAAGTTTGTTACACCGGAAACAATTTTGTTTAAAACGCTGACTAAAACTATTGTCTAGAATTGCTATTGTTCAATTTTTGCAAATTGGCTTAGAGAAACCTACAGTTATAAATTAATGTTTTTAGCGTTGAATTATGAACCACACCTTCTTAAATAGCCTCAATTCTGCAACATGATATGAAAATTTTCCCAGAGGAGAAATTTTGGATCCCTCCAATCTAAAAGTATGTTAAGCATATCAGTTGCTGAATAATACTTTTTCCCCCTCCCCACCAGAAATTAACTGCAGTGCATGTCAATGCATATTTTAGTGTTATTTGTCTCTTGGCTCTAGGAAATGTGAACTTCTATTAGCAGACATAGCTGATTGTGTGTTGCACCTTCGAGGCTGATATATAAAACTTTAAAGAAATAAAGCAAGTGTAAGACATTTATTTAAGCTATGATGATAATTATCAATTATTGATAGTGAATGTACCTTAGCATAGTCCTTGAATGAACATGCTTCTAATTTGTCACCTTCAGCAGTTTTGACTGGTGTTGCCAGCAACTTAATCAGCATATTAGTTGTTGGTTGAAAGTTTGATGTCATCATATATTCTTTGCCTTTTTCAGCCTTAGCTATGTTTGCAAACACACCAAGAAGTGACAAAACAAACTGGCTGTCTTCTTCTGATTTCGTAGTTAGGCCTCGCTTGATAACCTAGATGAATATATACAGAGAATTATGAATAACATTCAAATTTGCAGGCTTGGTTGTAATTTAGTATGCTGAACTCTACTTCATTACGGCTACAGTACTTCTGAACCCAATGGTAAAATGAAACTATTATTTTATAAGAAATTTTTTACATGTTAGCATTTTTTTCCAGTAATGAATTAAATATGTAATCTTAAAATCATTTAAGATGCAATATTGATTTATACATCACTATCAATGGAATAATTTATGCATTAGCTTTGCATAACTTTTGCACAAATATTCCTCTTTTAGCAGTTAGCAGTTTATGGATGTTTTGCAACACACGAGAGCCCCAAATCTCAACAAAGGGCATAATGATGGTAATGTACACTTAGTGAACGCAAGCATCTCTTTTTAGCCGTGCAAGTAATGTTTATTGAAAAGGTTATTTTGTAGGCTCTTAAGACTGTTGTTTTAGTTGTTAAAGGGTCGTAAAACCCTCTCGCCTCCCCTTGCCGGTGGGCATGTGCTTCCTGCCGCACACTTGCAGCAATGCTTTCCCAGCCTAACCTTTGATTTGCTAATGAGCTAGTTGAAAAATCATCTAATACAGAAACTTGTGGTGTAAAATTAAGTACCTCGAAAGTTATGTACCCTCTAGCACAAGTACATGGGTTCCTGTCCTTATAAAGGTCTTGTAGTGTGAGCTAGGCGTAGGAGAGTGGGTGCTTTGTACAACAGGAATTCACACTGCTTGCTTGTGTTGCATTGTTACACATGCACACGCACACACTCTCACTCTCTCTTTCTCTCTCTTTCTCTCTCTCTCACACTCAGGGTGGTAAGATGAACATTCCGTTCACTGACATGCATCTTTGCCTTTGGCTGTCCCTAATTGTTTAATTGAATTTTCATGAACGTATTACAGGTTCCTCGACATCTGCTACACGGGACCTTTATTAAGGCACTGCCAGCGGGCCTGTATGATGTGCCACCATTGATGCAAGGAGACCTGTGGATCACACACTTTAGTGGCGAAACTGGACACAACCACCAAAATAAAGAAAATGCTTAGCAATTTCTTATTCCTTTGTCATTTCCACCTAATGTTTGGGTATGTGGTACAATGTTTTTTGTTTTTTTTTTCGTGGCTGGCATTGTAAAGTGTCCCGTTTAAGAAATTTCCTGCATAGTAAGAGATTTAACACCTTGTCTAAGAGCACTTGTGTAATTTATATTGTAAGTACGGTAATTTAGGTTAAGACAGTCGTAGAAAGTCAGTTGAAATTGCATTGTGCTTAGAATTGTTTGTTTTATGTGACTCAATTGCAAAAGTTTGGTTAAAATCATTTAATATGAAATTTAGTTTTGTGTATTGGCGAGAGGCACAGTAGTGACAGAGTGGTGTTCCATTGTGTCACGGCAGATTGACCCTTAACAGAGCAGGGGAGGGAAAGTTTAAAAAACCGGAGTAGGAAGTTAGCACGTAGCCTTAAGCAGACGAGGGGCACACTGTTCGGACACAAAATTAAGATGCAAAGAGGCGTGGCTACGCAAACCCCCTGCTGCGCATTTTAATGTTAACTTTATACATCAGAAATTGATTAAATTTTGTAAATTAATTCAAGTGGATATTAATGTTAATGTATGTGAATTTTTAAAAAATTTTCAATAAATTGATACGGAGGAATGTCATGGTTTGTCGTCGTCATCCATGAGAGACGCGATTGGTTAGAAGTTCAAAGGGGGCAGTCCTAGGAGAATTCGCCACGTAGGCGCGAAGGTGAAAGTTAAGGGGGACTCCTGCGGCAACCTTCACGAAGGTTGGACACGTCGCGTGGAGCCACAGTGGATGTTTGCGGGAAGCCGCTGAGAAAACTGACTTCTGCTCCAACCTCGGCGAAGGGTGGATGTAACGTGTGGAGCCACCGCAAACATTTGCGGGAAGCAGCATATAAAACTAATTCTGGCCGCGACCGTCACAAAGAGTGGACGGGTGTCCGTGTCTCGCGAATCGCACCATGGACATTCGCGGGAGGTCGTGAATAAAAACTTTAGAACAAAAATCAATATAGCATATAATCTCTCGTGGGACTGACGGAACAAATTCTGAGTTTCCGAAGTATCGAAGGACATAACTGCCGATGTTTTCAATCAATAGTAATAGAACCCCGCAACATTAAAAGAAAAGAGAGAGGATATAACACTGTCATGAATCCATGTATTAACATAACGAAATAAGATAGTGAAGGTAACGTACGGTAAATTGATGCTGGCAGCATATTAAAAGCCGGGAAACACATGTCAACGTACATTCATCTACGAAAAGGTTTACCAGTATAACTCGTGATAAGTGCACTCATTTGTGAGCTACAATGTACCATGTGTTCTCTGTGTGTGTTCCCTTGAATAAGCAAGGGTTTTCCATGATTTTAGTTGAAGGACCTTGTAGTTTGCAGTAGTCCTACAAAGAGGAAAATTGTTTTATATTTTCAGTGCCAAAGCTTGCAACAAACTCAACTGAATTGTGTTTACAACGTTACAGAAAATGTAATATCTAGCCAAACCTCTTAAGGCCTGCACCGTAATGTCCTATTTTTTACATAAAAGGTCTCGTGTATTTACAGAACTTAGTTTTGGAAATGGAATAGTATCACTTAGTGTTGTATAAGGTAAGTAAATACAGGTAGTAGTGTGTGCTGCTATATGTTAGCAGGATAACAGCCAGGAATTTGAAGATTTCATACCCAGAAATGTTGCCAAGTCGAAGATTCGTCTGTGTACCAGCAGGCATTAACAAAGAACATATTTTATTGTCACCGCAGATTTTTAACTTTTGAGAATGATGGAATGTCGACATACATTATGTTTGTCACATAAAAAATTTTTGCGCGAAGTAGAAGAGACAAAAAGGCTAAAAAGTTAGGATGATCCTTAAAAAATGTTTACATTTACTGCGAACAGCGTACAAGACACGAAGGTAATTAAATAGTAGCTGCCTCTGAGTTGTACAAAGTGGAAACTTACTGGAAATATTATTTAAAAGCATATCAGCAACTTTTTGAGGTGTGTATTACATATTTTGTCAGAACTCACTAACTAGACTCATTGCTTAAGAAGCAATATCATTTATAATTATTTCATAAATTTAACAATAGAAGTTACATATCTGTGAAAGAAAGCCAGAATTCACGAACACTTTAAAATAAAAAAAATTTTTAACGAAAGATACGATGCACAAATACTTCAGGGCAGTACTTGCAGATACTTAGAGCATACAAACACACAAGAGATGGATGAACAGGCACTCCATTCGCCTCCTGATGAAGCCAGCAAAATGTTATGGCTGTGCTTCTTGTGTGTTTGTGTATTCTATCTACAATTATTGCCCTGTAAGTACTCGTGTATTGTACCTTGCGTTAAAAGTGTGATTACTAGTCTAGCTTTCATTTTCTGCCATATGTTAAATTACAGACAGACAGGTGTAGGCAATTCATAGTAAAGTAGGTCACTCTTATAGCCACGGTTATTTTTTCCCTTTCAAGCAATTTACATTTTTTTCTACATTTGTAAATATAAACAAAATGTAAGTAACAAACACAGGGCAAATATTTCGTGGTACTGTAATATATGTATCTGTGATGCATATGTTGCAGTTCTTAATGTTTATTTAAATAGTTTAGTTTTTTCTCAGTATTTTTTTTTTTGCATTTATTATCTGCTATGATATTTACTCTATGTACTGTAATTTGATTTGTAAACAATTAATCGATTGTGGTCTTAGGTTGTAGGATGTCACATTTCATAGAGCAATGGAGGAGTCTAGGTAGTGTTTTATGTGTATTATATCTGGGCAATAAGGGTTTTATCTAAGGAGGTAAGGAGATTTTTTTTGTTAGTTGGGTGACGTGACAAGGGAGTTCTCTCGGGAGGGCCGTGAAGAGTTCCGGGAACGGGGACGATTTCGCCGCCGAATCCATCCAGGGAACAGGACGTCTCGACCTGCTGGATGCTGTTGCCCTCAGTCAGACCGGAGAGCTGGGGCCGGCCGACTACCCACGAGTTTTGGTGATGTAGAACCTTCACGTTGCTGTGGTAGGGCCAGCCAGCACCGCCATTCATTGTTTCGGGGCTTGTTGGTTTTTCCCCTTAATGCTGCCGACTGGAAGTGCTGCAGTCTGGCTCTGCGACTGGGGTTACTTAGCATGCCAAGGACGTAGGAGCTTCAGTTACATGGTTTTTTCTAATTAAAGTAATTTTGGTTTACCAATCCTCCTTGCTCCGCCGCCATTTTGTTGGATTACTACTATTTTTTTTTAAGGTTTTAACAAATTAAGATACCCACTTCCTGATGTACTATCATATAAATAATTAATTTCTGAATTCATTATGTAATTTTTCCTCATTATTTACTATTAAATATTGTGTGCCAAGTTCTTTCAGTTTCTTACTAGCGTTTGCTCCTTTAATGTATGGAAACTAATAGCAGTTAGGTAACCTTGGCCGGCACGAACCTACACTACACCATCTTGTTTCCCCTGCCGAAAGCTAACATTTAATGGATCTACCTACCTTGGAGCAGTGGTGTTTGCAAGGCTAGGGTTTTACATGCTAAATTATGTTTGGTGGTTGTGTCACTTTTAAAAAAAAAAGTAGAAAAAAGTTATGAGTAGGTGTTTTTTTAACCGTAAATATACTTTTTACCTAATTGCTAAACTTTCAGGTTATTATTATAAAAAAAATTCCTATAGCAATGTGCCAATGTTGGTTGCACTTATATGAACAACAACAAAAAACTAGGTGGCGTTTCCATCAAATTTAATTCAACATGTAAATTCGTATCCTTATCAGAATTCTTAAGAAGACACCCTTAAGGCCACAATGGAAAACATATTTTTTTTGTTGTTATTTTTCACAAGACTACTTTCAAAAGTGAACAGACTATAGTTAACTTGTTGCTTAACCTGTATGATTGTTTCCGTGGTAAGACGCACTAAATGTTCCATAGAGGGGTCTGCTACCGTGGCTGCCACTACCGCAGGATCTTCTGAAGCCTTCTTCAAGTATTCACTCAGGACGCTGCCCATTTTGTAGCTGAATTCAGACTGTTTAATTATCTGCTGGTGTAGAACATTAATCTCCTCTTCCAACTGACGAAGTGAATCCAAACCACTCTGGTACTCTTCTTGAAGTTTTTGGCACCTCTCATCTAAGGACGCCTTGGCCATTTTTATTGCATGTACTACATAGGATTGTAATTCACAACAGTTACAAAGTTTTAAAACGAGTGTAAAATTTTAACAGGCTTTTTTTTAAACATTTGAATTGTTGTATGTTTTAGTTATAAAATAAGAATAATTTGTACCAAAATATAAGACTAAATTTAGAGTGAAGTGCCAGAATATTTGTTTATGCGAATGCAGTAGATTAAAATTTTTTGTCTGTGAAATAAATGCATGCACTTGTTTTGTTACACAACCAAAGAATACAGTCATAGAGTAAATAAAATAATACAGTATGTTGTGTGTGAACATGTTTATATGGATCACTGTTTTGGAATTACAGGTCTGGACCAGACGTTACAAAAGAACAAGACTGTTATGCTCCTCTTTTGTTACATGACTAAATAGAATGCTGACATATTGCAAGCGAAGATGGGGAATTGTGTACAGTACTTTAGCAGGGGTGGGGTAACAATTTTCAACAAAAAAAAAAACTGTGGCATTGCATCAAGGTTTATAGAGTACCAGGTCGTGTCATGCAAGTATTTTGCGGTCACTGGCTAGTGGAAGCGTGACTTAATCCAGAGACCCAAACAATGCAGGACTTCAAATATGTGTGTTTTCAATGGACTTTGGAATTCTTAAAGTTAGCATTGGACTTGCACCCCTTGGTCTGGACACTAGTCTATCTACCAATGCTACCGAGTTGCTCCCCTGAAAGCACCACTAGTAATAAAGTGGTGTTCTAACAATGTAATATAGCACTGTACTACTAGTGGCTGCGACAAGAACTTGATACTCGTAGTTACATTTAAGCAATAATAAAACAGCTTTTTAGCATTGTAAAACGTGAGACGTGTTACTGACTGCGAGTGCTCGAAACACTAGCAAAATTCACATCATTATGTATCTATTTTCTATGGTGTTTATAAATTTACAGACAATTTCTCTGAGGCTAAAGGTATGAGAAAGGTTTATTATTTTTTTAAATTTTAACTTATGAAAATAATATTGAACAGAATATGTCTATATTCCAAAATCACGATTAAAATTCAATTTATACATAACATATATACAAAACTTGAAATAGGTACCCATAGAGCAATGTACTACTGCAGAAAGAATAGTGCTCCTGTCGAGGTGTGCTGAAACCATAGAGGTAATATATAGTAGAGGGAACATCACGTCACAAATGTGTGTTCAACATGGTCTCGAGAGTTTGGTGTCGTTTATTTATGTTTTCTTGGCGTAAAAATGCAGTCGTGTTGTTTGAAACTCATAGCGTACCTTCCAGAATATATATTTAGTCATGTGGTGTCACCAAGATCTCGGTTCAATACTTTATAGTAAGTATGTAGCTAATATTTACTTTTTACTAAAAACAGCTGGGTTACGGATAACAGTAACGTGGCAAACGTTTACATTTGTCGATCTGAAATTTCTACGCAATTATACTATGCGACAGTTAATATATTCATAAGGGACCAAAATAGCCGAACGTAGATGTGATTATTAAGCAATTATTGTCTTGCCTGTCAATATTATTTCAAATCTCCAGTTCATAGTTCACTAGTCACGTGACACATGTTGAACACACAATTTCGTACGCAGATGTATAGAAGATACTCCCTCCACCCTTCATTTACTCTAAGGCTTCATATATCGTCCTTTACGATATTTGATGTTATACTATCCTATACGTTTTTTCACAGAGCTTTCAAAGCTTCTGCAGGTTTGCCAAATTGGTCAATTTGTTGCTGTTTGAGCAACTGCAAGGCCAAAATGTGTATGTGTTCCATTTTGGGCTATTTTTGTATTGAAAATGTTCTCTTTGGAATAGCCAACAAAGTGCTATATGATTTTGGCAAAAGTAATTTGTTGCCATACCTAATAATGGGGTTGCAGCTCGGATACGGAAAATGTATTTTCATCAGTAACAACGTGGAGCGCTAGTGTCAAAGACAAACGAGTGATCCAGCATGTTTTTTTGTTACTTCCGAGTCCATGATCTTTCTATTTTTTTTTATTTACTTATTTCAATAGCACAATCACTAAAAAGAACAGTAACTTTACGCTTCGTGTCGGTGAGCGAAGTTCTGCGCCATCTGGAAGGTCTCGTAGAACAGCGAGGACAGGGTTTTTTCAGCGTCCTGTTCCCTATATCAGCTCACGGGCTGACTGGTGCCAGCGAAATAAAGTCCATACACACCATATGTTCACTGTAGTACAAATCTACTTAATATCCACAAATTATTACTATCAGGCCCTCTTCTTTCACAGCAACCTGCAGTCCAGACACGTCTTCGCCTAATCAGGCAGCCTGATGCACAAAATATATCTCGCCGCTAATTAAAATCCTAAAACGAGAGCATGCACATTGCGTGACTATAGTCACTGTCCAAAAAGCCTCCATTCCATACTGCATTCAAAATAGAAATTTCAGTCTCTTCAGCCAATCAAAATGCTACCCTTCAGTGATCTTTCAAAACTAGCATTGTCGTGCCTCGAGCCACCCCCAAAGCACTAGCATATCTGCACTCAGTAATTAATAGCGTAATGACTTCAAATTGCACTTTCTGAACTAAACCTGTCTCTTAGTACTCTTATTGTACAAAACATAAATAGTTAACGTATGTCAGTCATCACAAAAATAAAATTAACTAAACAGATTAAACTCACCAAATAAAATACTCATAAAATAAAATTACAATGAACACGTCTAACGTAATAAAAATAATAAAATGGGGCTTGAATTTTTTGTGTGTGTGTGTGTGTGTGTATATATATAAATCAGGACATGGAAAAAGTCATAAATAATAATATGTAATGATAATAATAATAATAAAAATACAAGAATTGATGTACATACATATTCAGAGAAGCGATAGTCAAACAACTTTTAAGTTTAGTTAGCAGAATAGTGGGGAAATTTTGTGTTTGTGAATCCTTGGCATTTTTCATAGTAAATGTTGCACATAATGTTTGAAACATACGAGGAAGTTTTTACTATTTATTTATTTTATTAATTTATAGAATGCTACAAAGAGCATTACGCTCCAATACAGAAACTGTACAAGTAAATTTATGGTGGGTTGTTGGGGAAGGATAGGGAGTTTTAATTTCGTATTCATGGTAACAACGTAAAATATGCTGTGTATTTAATTACATTTTATTATTCTATTAAGAAATATTACTTGCGTGTTAAATATCTGCAAGTTG
This sequence comes from Medauroidea extradentata, assembly GCA_003012365.1. NCBI lineage: Eukaryota > Metazoa > Arthropoda > Insecta > Phasmatodea > Phasmatidae > Medauroidea > Medauroidea extradentata. Next base: position 21,613 of record PNEQ01065094.1, read on the forward strand.
GTTGCTGTTGTAAAATTAGTCGACAGGGAAATTATCAATATTTATGTATTTTTAAGAAAGTTGTTTTGTAGAAAAAATTGCAGATTTTTCAACAGCTAAGTGACAGCGAAGTGCATTGTATGATATTTTGAGACATATAGTGCCCTTACAAAAACTGATAGGATAAGTGTTGAATGCTTCTATCTAGATTACTGTAGTCTCCTGTAAAATTAAGCTAATTTGGACAGGGATGTTTAACCATGTATGATAATTCAAAGTTCCTAACTTTGACAAGAAATAATGAGTTCCCCTCAAAGTATCACAGATGGAGATTTTTCGTTATTCTATTCTGTTTCCCCAGAGGGAAATTTTTTTCGCAGTTCCGAAATTTCCAGATTTGTAAATTTGTTTTCTGCACATCCCTACGAGAATATATTGTCCAGAAATAGTGCAGAAAATACATAGATTATTTAAATATATTTCAAACATCACTATATTCTGTATGACAGTAGCTGTAAATTATTTAAAATGTCTGATAGAATACCACACTTGCAATACACATGGAATCATAAATGAGTGAAAATACTAGTAGGTAGCAATCACATAGGAGGGGAAATAACACTTTTTTTTTTTTAAGCCATTTCCACAGACGAACACTAACTTAGAAATTTGACACACGACAAATCAGTTACCTATTCTTAGAGCACTGGAAATCATCACAAAAATTAAATTTGCAGACCTTCCAACTTCCAGAAATGGAAAATCAGGAGCATTTTTATCCATACCCCAAGCCAAAGAGGGAGGGGGGTCTGGGGGCCCTCCCCCAGAAAAATTTGGATTTTAAGGTGCAAAATGGTGTCATTTATATCAAAAATATTATAAAAAACTTGGAATTTCTTACAATTCAAGAGAACAGTTAAAATAACAGGTCGCTTTGTCACTCTACCTTAATGCTGTTGATTCCTTGACGTTGTAGCTGATTTTGCAGTCTTGAGAAATGACGAATCAAACTTTTGCTCAAAACATTTTCCTTTTTGTGTAGATTTTGCAGTCAGAAGACATTCCAGTGTTTCTTCGCTA